>BMAW01019319.1:877166-905780 GCA_019974015.1 Nephila pilipes
ATATATATATATATATATATATATATATATATATATATATATATATAATTAATTAATTTAAAATATTAATTTAAAGAAAAATTAAATATTAATTTAAAGAAACATTTCTTTTCAAAAATTACGAATCGAAATCAGTGCAACTAATAAAAATAAAACAATAAAACGAAAAATTAATTCTACTTCAGTTACTGTAGATATAAATTATAATCGTCATTAAGGCTCCCGCCTACCCGCCATTTTGATTTCGTGGACGTAATGTTAAATCCTATGGAATTTTGACTTTAATTTCCCCATCTTTATTACTTGATCAATTTGAATGCAATGAAATGCATTTGAAAGAGCAAAAAATAATCAATGCTTCTGTGGAATTACTTCTTTCCTAAGATTTTTAAAAATATTTTTTTTTTTTTTAATTATTCGTTTTCGAGTTTTCCGGTCTTTAAAAAAATATTTTCAAATATTTTTAAAAATCGGAGGGAAAAAATAATTCTACAGAAGCATTCATTATTTTTTGCTCTTTCAGATGCACTTTATTGCATTCAAATAGATCAAATAATAAAGATGGGATAATTCAAGTCGAAATTCCACAGGATTAACACTAAGCCGATGTAATCAAAAAGGTGGATAGATGGGAGCCTTAAGGATATGTATAAATAAAAAAAATAATAATAATAAAATTGCGCATTGTTACGCTTCGATCTCTTTTTTTTTTTAAGAAAAAAAATTCAACGTTCTGTAAAGTATTCCGAGGATATTTCAAGAAATCTGCCATCTAAGTTACTCCCCTCTTATGATTTATGTTCCCTGATGAAAACTTTTTTCCGTTTTCCAATATTTATTCAAGTTTTTATCGTGTTTTGTAAATTTTCAATGTGTATCCAACTTAGTTATATACAACATCACATCAGATCTTAAGTTCCAGATTATTCAAATGTGGCGAAATACCTCCCTTCGCATATACTGAACGCACTTGAAAGTCGCTTCTAACAATTCCCGTCCTCCTACTCAAAAAAAGAAGTTTCGCATCTGCTTTAAACAATACCAACCTGATCACTTATCCCCGACCGCTCATGGTTCCAAGAACTTCACACACGAGCAAGAAGGGTCCGATTTTTTTTACTTTTTTAGGCGGAAAAAAGCAACAAAATCAGGTAACAACCATCAAAAAATCCGTGCAGACGAAGAATATGAGATTACCTAATCTCCAGCAGCAGAAAAAGAAAAGAAGCTGGGACTCGAACAGGTACGACGACCCCCGACACTAATCGCTTATGCGAAGGTCCATTGTACCCCTACCTAGAGTTTCGAACCATCTTGTGATGGGCTTCTTCAGACGTTGAACTCTGGAAGGCTAGACGGTGAAAGAACTCGCTGGGCCGGCCCGGGGGTCGTCGAATATCGTTTGCGTACTTTTCGGGACAGACCGCTGGCCAGGGGGTGCTTGGCAGTAGGTCCAATGGGAAAATAGGCAACCTTGCCAAGTCGTTTTGTCGCTTGGGTGTTAGGTGAAGTTCTGGGTTGCTTCTTTATTTTAAATTATGGTAAACAGGATTGTTGTTGGTAATGAGAGGATTATATTGCAGGCACATACAGCTTCGTTACGACGTTTGAAAAATAAGTGTAAACTTGTTGATTGTTGATATGTATCGCACTGGTTAAGGTCGCATTGTTTCGACAGACTTTCTGACCAACCGCGTGTCCGTTGAAAAAGCCGTGTTTTGAAAATTAATCAAATTGGAAAGATTCAGCAAAGGATTTAATTAATCACCACAAGGTTGTTTGAAGTACGTAAGGATTTTCAGGCTGATTTAAACATAAGCTAAAGTAAATAATATTGATGAAAAATGTCAGGTCGTGTAATTAATTCTCTAATTTTTCAAAAAAAAAAAAAAATCCCTTTTTTTTTCCTCCTATTATACTTTTTTATTATTATTAATTTAAGATAAAGTTAAATTATTTGCACTTGATCATTTCATATTCCTAAATTTTAATGTGGTTAAATCGAACTTCACATAAAAAAATGTGCCTGAATTAGAAACTTTTTTATTTCGAAAATGCTAAAAAGTTAAATTTTTCTTCTTTTTCATAACAGTAAAAATAAATTATCAATTTTCCACAAAATATAATTGTTGATAAAACGGCACCTAAAACAAATTTTTTATTTTTATTTATTTATTTTGTTATGCATTTTTTTTTAATTACATAAAGCTAATTTGATGAGTTATAATGTTATGAAACGCATAATTGCAGTCAATATGTTGTAACAACATGAAAAGCAATAACAAGGGGGGGGGGGAAACTATCTTATCTAATATAACTAATAAGTGTTTCAAAAATATGCGATGGAATATAAAAAATTTGTATAAGGGCAATCTGATAACTTTTCGGAGATATTTTGAAAGAAATAGTTTTCCAGAAATTACATCGTTTTCAGGTTCCGTTTTAGAATAAAAAATAATTTAAAGAGAATTAAAGAATTAAAACATCATTCATATTTAATCTATTTGTGCTATGTATATAAAAGTATCAAAGAAAAATAACAGAGCATAAAACATTGGTAGCGCACCCCTCCCCCTGACTAAACAACTAGTAAGTTCTATTAATAAACGATCTTAATTAAAATCCTTTTAATTTTTTGAACATCAAAAGAGATTAAATAATCGACAAAACAATATCTTCTGTATACGCTAATAATCATTTTTATAATCATATGTCATTCATTTAAATATGAAATGCGTTAACAAGTATTACAAAAAATAATGTATATCTGATTTACTAAAAATATCTTTAAGAATATATCTATCGAGTACGCACACACTCACAGTTTAAGTTTATATATATTTATTTTCTCAACAATTATATACATTATCGTTAAGGAGCAGTTTCAAGTTAGAAGTCTTTACATTTACTTTTACGTAGTTAGGTTAAAAATTTACTTAAACGAAATTTTTAGTAAGAAAATTGATTGCGGAAAGAATGCTAAAAAATTATGAAGATACAATTAACTAGAAAAAAATTAGTTTTTGAAAAAAAGAATGTGATACATCACTTGAATATATTAAACGTGCTAATAAAAAATGAGAATAGCTAAGTATTCGAGATTTTATACGCGGAAAAGGCCAAAACGAAATTTACACGTTTACATGCTTCAGTAACATGTAATATAGAAAATTCAAATGAAATAATATTTTCGCAAATTAAAGTTACAATTTAAAAAAATATTTTTTAAAACTTTGATTGATCACATATCATTGATTAGGATCTGCAGCATCAAGTCGCATATAACGACAATGTTTTCACGCCATTTAAAGAAAAATAATTTTCACGAAAAAATATAATTTATTTGATAACAATTAGCAATTTTTGTGAAAAAGAATGCTACAGTTGAAATTCTGATCATCTATTCTAGGGGTCGGCACACTTTTTTTTTTTTTTTTTTTTTTTGGAAGAGGCCCTATCGGAACATTGTTAGCCTCAGCGGGCCAGCTAAGCAAATTCAAAAATATATACACGATGAATATTACTCATAGAGCAATAACAACAAAATAAATTCAATTCTTTCTTGTAACCAAAAGATATTTTACATAATATTTATATATACATGATAAAACAAATAAATAAAAATAATGGTATTGAAATTGGCTTTGCTAATTTCATTTCAACATTTGCTAACGTCCCCCCCCTCTCTCTGAAGTTCTTGAAAAAGCAGAATTATTCAAAAGAATATTAAGTAGCTTAAAGTAAGCGTACTTCCAAGCCCCAGGATCCACAGAAGAATTATTGCCAAGAAAAGGAAATAACTTCTTCGAATTTCTAATGCCTTTTTTTTTATTTGCACTGCATATCAAGTACAAAAACGTTGCCAATTTTAACAACAAAAAGAGTAAAAACACGACGATTCTGCCATAAAAATTAGTTATTAAATTAAATATTAAAATAAGAGCAAACGATAAATTATTATTTTGTTCGGATAATAAAATAAAAGCTGACGTTAAAATATTAAATTAAATATATCTTTTCAATGTAAATATACTTTAAGAGCAAACTAAATGTAATTATAATAATCATAATGTATTATGTCAATCTTTTGAACATAACACCATATATACTTTATTTTATGACGATACTTTTTTATTTAAATTTTTGACGCCATTTCTCAAATAAACAACAAGTTAGCACATGTTAAAAATATTTTCATTTATTAATAAATGTAAAATAAAACTGATTAAAATATTTGCAATTTTTTTTCCTGAGATATTTCACCACACTGGAATTAGAAATTAGTACATTCTATGAATGAAGTTGTTTGTCAGTGATCATCTGTTAACAATGATTTGAGTTGAGATTTTACAAACTTTATTTCCGAAAATGCAATTTCACATGGTAAGTACTTCCAAATACAGACAAAAAATTCTCAAACAAATAAATTTAATTGGCAGTACTTATCTTCAGAAAGATATTTACAGAATTGGATCAGGTCCATTTCTTTAAACACCAATTTTTGCATCATCACATTATTTTTGCTACTTATCATCTCACACTGAAGGTTTGACAGAAGACCCTCAATTGCATTGAAAAATTTTATAGTTTGGAAACGCTTTAACACTTGCATCAAGATCGGGAAAAAAGCTGTTTAATTTTAATTTTTGAAACTTTTTTTCATGTAAAAAGGCCCTGTAGGGTTACCTTCGTCAGGTAAGAATAGGCATCACTCATCTGAGGCATCCTAGTGATCTTTTTTCTTTTTACATGGGGTTTACTAACTTTGGTAAATATCTGTGACGCACCTCTGCAATCCTTCTCTATGTTTTCGACCCTCTTTCTTGTTAACAATTGTTTTCACAAATTCTTCAAACATCTAGATCACATAGTTTTACACTTTGCTTGGTGCAGCACAGCCATATAGTTCTTGTGTCATTTAACTTCACCATCACACTCGCATTTATGCAAAAACAATATTAATGCATAGGTCTGATTAAAAACAGATGTCGACCCGTAGTTTGTCGACCCCTGATCAATAAGACTGAACTTAAGCATTAAAAAGCATTCAACGAATTTTCGTTTGTCTACTGATCAAATTAATCTCAGTGCAGCAAAAACATAATTAATTCCCCCCCCCCCCATTATGGGGACTTTTGGATAGATGAAACGCCATTAAAAAGTTCCTAAACATGTATTTGAGCGATATTCTACATTGAAAGAAAATAATTTTCAAAAGTGGAAATAATCAAAGAAATTTTACTCATTTTCACAGAAACTAATATTAGTTTGGCACATGTTTTTGGTGAATACAGCTCGCAATTTTCGAAAAATAAGAATTACATTTAGTACTGCGAAATTATCATGATTTATTAAATGTTATTTAAAATAATATTTTAACTACCTTCTATATCACAACTTTAAAAATATAATATGTATGAAATTTTAATTAGCGATCAGCAAAATTCCCACAAAGGAAAACGAGTTATAAGGAACATAATTATTACAAATTATTAAATACGTACATCGAGATGAGAAAATAATTTTATTCATTCATTTTTTCCCTTACTGATGGAATTCTAATTGCACGGTTAAGTTTTCGTTGACGGGAAAAAAAAAAAAAGAATTTGACGTAATTTAGGACATTTATAATAAATTGGTTTCTGTTATACAATAATTATCAAAACTACAAAACCAATTTCAATGCATAGTTCAAAAATGTACAGTAAATTCTGAACAATGCATTTGAACAGAAATTGTTATCAAAACTGCTTTTTCAATTAACAAGTTTAGTTTAGTTTTTATTAACGTCGCACTAGAAACAACACGAGGGCCATTGACGACGGATCTCGTAACTTTGAGCCTCGGTCAAGTGACGAGGACGACACCTGAACTAACACCCCACCCCCTTTCTCCTAACTTCCACATCACGCCAACGGGAGGATTTTGGGTCTCGAGAGATTTAACGTGCATCAGCCCCGGCTACACGGCGGATCCTTAGCGGCCAAGGATCGAACCCACGACTGAACGAAAACCACCGACCATGAATCCGAAGCCATGACTACTAGGCTACCGCGGCCATTTTATAATTATCAAAGACTAGTTAACTGAAAGCTACTGAACAGATTAGTACGAAAGATACAGAATGATGTGACAAAATTTTAGTGTTTATCAAAATCATTCATAAATTTGCCGTTCAAGGTTTTTATACGAATCATTTTGATTGAACAAAAATATTTATAGATCAATTCATACATTGGATAATTGTTGTTAAAGTGACACATAAAAGCAAAACGAGGGTTATTATTACAGCTGAAAATTAAACCATAAGTTTTTTAAATTAATAAAATCGCTCTAAAAATCGATTTCTGTTGAAAGGTTTGTGATAGTACATAAGAATTAAAATAATTTAATTTTAACACATAATGATTCAATTTTAATAATGATAATTTTAAGACTTATTAAATAATTTTAATTTATTTAATTCATATCAGACAACCTTTTTACTATCATAAGACGCGTGTTATTTACTTTTGAAAAGGGACGGAAAGCCTTTGTAATTCAAAGCATGTTTTTCCCGACCGTCTTTTCAATTGCACGGGGCTTGACGTAGAAGATTTAGTTAATACACTTCATTTTGATCATGATTTTTTTAAAGATTTTAGATTTCGTGAGTGTGGACTTGGTCTAGACTTCAACAAATCACACACTCATACACGTTTCAATTATTTAATGCAACAGATTTGTTTTATGCGTAAAAGAAGTAAATTTGAACACAAATGAAATTCTAAATACATATTATGAAGTACAAATACAATGATTTTCTGTACTAAAAGTTATATTGTAGAGTTACGAGGCTTACTTCTCCTTAACTGTCCATATAAATTTTTCCAGGGCGATTCAAACAACCCAATTATGCAAAGCAAAGTTCATATATATATATATATTGAAGTGTAGTGATGAAGAATTAAAGGGTCGATGTAAAGTTTTTTTTTTTTAACACTTCGCACTAGAAGCAACACGAGGGCTATTGGCGACGGATTCTCAATTTTGAACCTCGGTCAAGTGACGAGGACGACATCGGAGCTGGCACCCCATCTCCTAACTTCCACACCACGCCACGCCAACGGGAGAACTTTGGGTCCCAACAGGTTTAACGTGCATCAGCCCCGGCTACACGGGAGGGGGGGGGTCTTTGGCGGCCAAGGATCGAACCCGCAACTGAACGAAAACCACCGGCCATGGATCCGATGCCTTAACCACTAGGCTACCGCGGCCACACAATAGAAAGACAGGAGATGAGAATAAGAATTAAGGTTACGGTATATAATGAGAAGAATGTTCAATGTGATGGGCATATAAGTCTTCTGGCGCGTGTAGTAGATTTCGTAAGGTTAGGACTCAACAATGTTGGAACAATTGCTGGAGGTACTCGCACTTTATTCCGGTACGAGCCTTCTTTAATAAATTATAGATGTTGTGATTACTCGCTGAGAAGGAAGGTATAATTGAAGAGAGCGACGGCCTTATTTTGGAGTAAATAAAGATATTTAGATATAACTGATTGCCTGAATTTATAAGTATAATTTAGAGTCATTTAGAATTAAGTAATAAATTAATGTAATTTAGAGTGGTTTTTTTTTTTTTTTAAAGTTTAAATTTAGATTTTGTGATTAACTTTAAGACGACAGACGAGACGGGTAATAGGATATCGTCACAATATAACCCCATAATAATTACACTTATAAAATTTATTTCAATCACAATTTCAACGTCACAAAAACGTTCTATTTTCACCAAAGTTCGGTATAAATTCCAAATACAAGAGGTATTAAAGTCTATTAATATGATACAAATAGCAATTTTGTATCAATTTATTATTTATACAGTTAGGTTTATAATAATTTTTCAATCATTCTTCTTTCAGATTATTTGCCTTCCATTTCAATCAAAAACAATAATCATAACATTTAAAATTTAATTACCTTGTAAGTAGATAATTTTAAAATGTAACATATTTTAAAGACAAATTTGGAAAAAATCATTTTAATTTTTTATCTCATGTGAATAGCCATTTTTTTTCCATTTAAAATATCCAATTATTACTTTAATATTAGAAAATTAGAAAGACAAATACTTTCAGCATTGAAATTAAAGGCATTTCCAAATATGAATTAGAAGATTTGGAATAAATTGATGAAAACTTTGTTTCCTTAGTTTATTTAAAAAAAAAAAAACATTAACTCTTCAAATATATAGAACTTTCCAAAGCATTAGTAGGTACAAAAATGAATCAGAAATTTCTACTTCTAGATTTTTAAAATATGATAAAGAAGCTAAAATATCAAAAGAAAATTTCAAAATTTCATGTCTCACTTTATGATCTAACAATATAATGAATAGTGAGAGAAATTCTTTTTAAAGAAAATACACAATCATCAACAAATGAGAAGCTTTCGCAATGCTATAATATTTCACGCAAGATTTTATTCTTTTTCAGACACACAAATAAAGTTTCTAGTTAGTGTTCGACTATTGGGAGGCCCAACAGCTGGTTTAGGGGTTAAGAATATCCAGAAATAATGGCTTATAATGAAGAGAACCCCACGAGATTAATTATAAATTTTTGATATATTGAAGAGGACAAGTTTCTATGGAGTATCATTAAAAATTCTGCATATATTACGCAGTTTTTGAGAAACACCTTTCGCCGATGTTGGATTGGAAGAAATGGCTCAAATGACTGGTCCCACAAAACACCGCACCCGAGCGTTGTTGGATTCCTCTTTTGGGGCTTCATTAAATTTGCTTGTTTTAATAGATAAAAGCCCGTAATTTAAATCCGTTAAAAAAAAAAAAAAAAAAAAAAGCGCATCTCTATAGCTGTTAATTTAATAATACTTGAATTAAATCTAACCTCATCGAGCCAATAAACTTGCCCTTAGGGTCTTACTTTCTTCAGGTAAGTTCGGGCATCATTCGCCCAAAGCTCCCTAGCTATCTTTTAATTCACAGTGGGGTTTATTTAAAGGTATTTGGTAAACATGGGTGACGCGCCCCCCGGATACCTTAGTAATTATTCTATTTTCGACCTTCCTTCTCGTCAACCAATTTTTTTTAACGTCTTTTTCACAGAAACATCTTGTTTGGCGCAGCCTAGCCGTATCTAGTTCTTGCGAAATTTAATTTCACCATCACACATCACTCGCACATCGCCGATAAACATTTGGCAAAAGACCCATTACTGTTTAGAATAATGCGATAATTATAACTATAATTGCAAAATTTATGTAGAAAAAATTAGAAGACAGTTATTCAAGTAAATATGGCACATAATATATAAACACATAAATTACACCTTATTTCTGCTTTTTGATTGAAAAAAAAAACATGACAACAGTGGATATCCAACAAATTAAATTTATAAACTAAGGCTAAATAGCGGAGTTAAACCAATTTGACGATTCCTTTTAATTCTTTTTTACTACAAGATAAAGACCAACGGATCGCTTCATAAATTAAAATAAGAAATAATCAAATCATAAGTTAAAAATTACCAATCTTCTACTGTGCAAACTGTAATAAAAGTGAAAATTTATGAACATTGCAATTTTGAGCCTTAGCGCCTCTAAAAGGCTGGTTAGGTGGACATATGCTTCAAGTTAGCGACTGCTTCAGACGAGTTTTCAAAGAATTTCACACCCAGGTTTTTTTTTTTTTTTTTTCCCCGACAGTTCAGTTTCACGACGCATTTAACCTTATGAGGGTTAAATATAATCAATATCTTTCTTCTTCAAACATACCTAGGTGATCAGTTTTTTTTTTTAAAAAAAAATAGAATAAATCAAAACAACAAAACAAGAGGCACCCCTTGCCAGTATACACTGAACAAATCACACCTTGAAACTGGAAATTTCATTGGATAAACATTATTGAATCTCAGAATAAATTCAGCTTTTACATTGGTAACTACAGGGCCATTTTATCGATATGTGGCTGAAGTCTAGAAACCCCGCAGATATAACTATTCCGATAACAACTTTTGAGTTCGAACGTAAATTTTCAAAGCTTAAAATAATAAAAAATTATTTCAGATTCTTAATGCCACAGGAAAAATTATCTAACTCAACCCTGCTTTTCTTTGATAATAATTTACACGAAGCCGTACAATGTACATAAAATAACAGAACTTTTTGCTGAAATTAAAGCATTGAAAATAAAGTTTCAAAGCCTCTCTCTACCGGCCATTTTGATTTCGTGGACGTAATGTTAATCCTATGGAATTTCTATAACTGTTCAAAGATATACACTATTTAATCCATTTGAATGTATAAAAATGCATCCGAAAGAGCAAAAATCTCAAAAGGTTTTTCAGAATTACATTTTCTCCCCGATTTTCGAAAATGTTTCAAAATAATTTTTAAAGAACGGAAAATCCACTAACGAATCTTTTAAATCGTAGAGAAAATGTAAATACGCGGAAACCCCCTCATAAGTTTTACGAATAATTAAAACCTTCATTATTATAAACCTTATTTATTTATTTATTATTTAATCTTCATTATGTGGAATTACATTTTCCCTCCTAATTTTGAAAATATTTTAGAACACATTTAAAGACAAGAAAACCGAAAAAACGAATCATTAAAATAAGAGAAAATATTTTCAAAAAATTTCTGGAAAATTTTAATTACGCAGAAACTTTCATTATTTTTTGTTCTTTCGGACGCTTTTTTTTTTTTTTTTTTCACTCAAATAGATAAAAATTGAGGAAGATAGTAGAAATTCCATAGGATTATCATTACGTTCAAAAAATCAAAATGGCCGTTAGATGGAAGTCTGAATATCATTAACTTATCGGTTTACAGTAGTGTCCATATTAAAATTGATGCATTTGTTCTTATTTTGAATAATAATTTTCATTAAGATCTCTCTTATTCAATATTTTTTTTAAATATTGAGGTGCAATTCCAATGTGTTCACGAGCTCTCGAAATTCTTAAAGTGGCCTAATGTGTAATGAAAAGGAAAATACGTGATCTGGAACGTTACTCTTGTAACTTCCCCACTTTGCCTCGAGAGGACTGTGAGGTTTAGTTCTACGAATGTGTACGACTCCTATTTTCTGCACCACAGTATTGGGGGTGTAATTAGGGTTTTAACTAATTCTAAAACACACGTAAATAAAAAAATTGTTATCGGTTACCTGTATTTAAAGCATTATACTTCATCTTGACATTTTTAACGACAAATTTAAATAATAACATCGTAATTTATGATAAAAAATTAGAAAAACAGAGCGGAAAGCAATAGTTCATAAAATTTCACTGGAGATAAAAATGATACGCTTTTTAATCCAACATAATCAGGACCCAGACCGTTCCGGATTTGCAATTTTGCCGTATTATCGAGCGTCAATATAGTTTCAGCTAGGATGCCATAAATAAATCCCTCTAGATAAAAATTTAAAACATTCAATCATATATTTAAAGTATGTTAAGCAACTCACTACAAAAAAAAGAAAAAAAGAAAAGAAAGAAAGAGAGAGAAACACTGCACGGAAATGAAAGTTACGATAAACACTGGGTGAAAATATGAGCAGCACTCTGTCGTGGACCTGGAGGGCAAAATCACAAACGCCTGAATATACACAAAAAAATCAGAAAGTGATCCGTTTGATCCATGACCGATTATAAAAAGTGCTTAACCATCGAATGCAGGATAAAAGAGTACTTACTGTATTTTTAAAGTATATATATATATATATATCCCATATTTATAAGACCTTTCTTCAAGTTGACGATTATGAATAAAATCAAATATAAAAAAAAGCACGTAAGTATACAGAGTGTTTCGAAATTCACGGTATTTTTTTTTTTTTTTTGGGGGGGGTGATAGAGAACATCTAAATAAGCAATTCTCCCCTCCTCCACCATGCAAGAGGTGAATCGCTAGAAGGCGCTGTAATGGAAAGCATACAGCGCGAGTTTTCTTTCACATCGACATTTCTACCGTGAATTTCAGAAGGCATGGAGACGTGTAGTAATCAAATAAAGGCCATGCCTCTTATAAGAAATATCGTGCTTAATATTTTTCATTACAGCGACGTCTAGAGGTTCACCGCTTGTTCTCTGCCTGTGCATTGCATGGTGAAAATTGCTTGTTTAGATGTTTCCTATCGCCCCTTAAACTTTTGCCCATGAGTTTTGAAACATCCTGTATAGCATGATAATAGAATGATGTAAACTTAAAATCGCATACGAAGATTATTAAGACATAGAATGAACTCCTATCTTTTATCTCTATCCATCATTCTACTGTAGTTATGCAATGGAATATTTTCTGCTAGGTTATGCAATAAGTATCGCTATATTTTGGAATCATCATTTTTGGAAAAGAAAATGTAGAATGTTGCAATATTTCCCGATGAATTTAAAAAAAAATATCTTCAAAGAAGAACACACTTCAAAATTTTCAAATCATACTCACGATTTTTGTTTCGGTTTTGTACCTATAAAAGCATGCAAGCCACCTCTGCATCAGCATTTTTAAAACCTTTTTTTTTTTAAATAAATAAATAAATATAAATCTGACACAGCATTTTTCATAACTCAGTTTTAAATGCCAAAATGATTTTGAAATAATTTATTTTATTAATAGTGAGCACATTATGTAAGAGTCCGAACCACTCGAACTTAACAACAGTGGGTGAATTTTTTTTTATTTATTTATTACATCAGCTTAGGAAACAAAATTAATACACAAAGCTTGATTATCTTGTTACAAAATACAAAACCCTTAATTTTTCAGTTTTTAAAGTAGTGCTGTGTCATTTTTTTTTAAATCAAAAGAGATTAATTTCTCCCCTTATGAGAAGCATATGAATTAGATGTGTGAACAGAAGGCTAGATTATATCATAGAAATGATTTTTTAAAAAGTGAATGACATTTAAATTTTAAAAAAATAGGAAAAAGTTCATATAAAACTCAGAAAATAACTAAGCTAGTTTTTTTTTTCTCAAGAACTAGTGATATCTTAAAGTTATTTCAGTGCTCATAATTTTCTTACTTGGGTTTCTTTCTTTTCAAGCAAAAACCTTAGAAAATAAAAATTTTAATATTTAATTCAAATTGTGCGTTGTCAACATCTGTCACTCATTCAATAGAAAAAGAAAATCAAGGAAAAAAAAACCCTGATGCCTAGATCAAAGGAGTGCCTTTCCTGCATATAGGACACACACATAACTCCTCATTAAAAATATTAATTCAAATTTAAACAATATTTATTTATATTAAAACTTAATTTCGAGTCACAGTTACATAATTAATGGGTTTATCAAAAGATTAAAGCCATTGATGATTATGTTACTAAGTTACTGTTACTGTTAAGTTGATGACTAAGATAACTATGCCCTGAGTACCAGCCAGGAGGAGAGGTCTCTCTATTCAACTCATGTCTCAAAATTAATTTCAAATTTCGTTGTTTATTTTCAAGGTGAAAATAATGTTTTTGCAGAATGTGGGATTTTAAATATTAATTTTCTTTAAAAAAATTAAAGAAAATTAGGGTAAGAAAAAATTTTCAATTTTAAAATTTCATTGTACAATGATCTTAAATGTGGGAGGTTGCAACCCCCGTAACACCCCCTCCCTCCCTGTCGCTAAGCCACTGGCTAGCAGGTTCCTGTAATTTAGAACGCGAGCATGAGAAGTCATTTAGGTGAAAAGGTTTGCGACGGTAAAGGTCTAAAAATTAATTTTTGACTAGGAATTTAAAGTTTATGGGAAAACATTTTTGTTATATGACCAAATATGCTTTTCCATTCCGTTCATCCCCTCCTTCCTCCAAAAAAACGGTTTGTTCAATACATTTTGGATGAATGGTAGTGAGCAATGAGTTTACTTATAGAAAAAGTGTAAATTAAAAGTTTATTTAAAACTCAAATTTAACACGAAATTCAAAAGGGGTTACCAGGACCTTTTCTCGATCTCTTTGCTATTGGAAAGTTTTCCAACATTTGATAGAGCAGACAGTGAAGTCTCTGCTTGTCGAAGGTCTGGCGGGATCGTACACAGGTTCAGTTCCGAGTAAAGTGTAGAGAATTTGAGGAAGTTTATAGGGGGAAATAACAGATAACCATTTGATATATAGTAAACGCGCGGGTCAATTTTTAGGTCGAAGTGAACAAACCAGGGAGCCTTAACAATTTGTCTCAAAAAGATATTTTGGTAACGTGCAATTTCCTCAAACGAGTCACTGCTGCAGCTTTCAAATTTGAGAAGCGTACAGCATGATAGGTCTGATGATTGATTGAAAGGGCAAAAATTTGTGCCTTAACACAAGTTTACTTTTTCCGAGAGATAAGCTAATAAAGCTGAAAGTGAGTAAGTAGCCCACTCTTTTTTACTCGCGTACTCGATACGTTAAAATCCTATTTGATAAGTAATGAAATTATAATTAGAATTATTATAATCTAAATCCATAGAAAATAAGAGGTAATTTAGAGTTCTGATGCGTTTTAACGAAATTATTTTAAAACAATTACACATTATAAATACGAATGTTAAAAAAAAAAATGTTTATCGCGCCTTTCTCATTAAATTTTAATAACATTGAATAAAAAAACAAAAATTCTTTTTTTAAATGCTTTGAATACCCAGTTTAAGAATTTCTATATATATATCATTGACTTAACATATTTTTTAAAATTTATTTATTGTTATTATTCATGTTCTTCAGATTGGCAACAGAAACATTTAAAACTAGTCACATACAATGATAGTTTGAATAAACCATTCAAATAAGCTGAATTCAGTAGAAGTTTAACCAAATATAAACTTCGAAATCATGAAAAAAAATATTTATTTTTAGAAATTATATTCATTTATATCGAAAACAATTCGAACAGCGAAATAAACAGAATACTTAATAGAGAAATCTGGTGAATAAGTGACGGAAAAAGTAATAAATAATTCTCGCATCAAAAAATTTTTATATCAAATTTCGCGATTATAATTTAGACACACTACCCTTGTATAGAAATTCTGTAATTTGTTTTTAAAAATGTTTTTATACATTTTAAAATTTTCCGTAGATTTAATTTAAATGCATATTAATTTATTTTTTAATTTATAGTCATATCTGTCTTCACAAGACAAGAACCTGATTCTGAAGAGCAGCGATCGTGTTGCTCTGAAAAATTTCCATTAAGCGAAAATTATTTAAATTCTAGTAGCAATATTTTAATTGAGATACTGATTTTTCAATTAATATTCCCAAATCCTTATATTCATATATCCTTATATTTATCATATATAAAAAAGATGATGAATATGTTGGCTCACTATGGAACAGTTTATAAATTCAATCATCTCATTCTGTACTGATCAAGAAGTTTTCCCCACACACACAATATAATATCATCATTTGTGTTTGTAAAAGTTTTAAAATCCTGCTTCTTTCTGGTCATGGTAATTTAGAAGTGTACTACAACATACCTAACTTGCACTCTTCTAAATTTTGCAAATGTAGTGCTGATAGAGAAAAAATGTTGAACATCTGTGTTGTTGTCTAAATTAAATAAAGGAAGAAAAAGCTTGCAAGTAAACTGCAGACGCTCAAAATCAACTGGCCTCCAAATTTTTTCAAATTCATTTCCAGTAGAGCTGCGTTTGCTTTATATTGTACCTTTAATGATTTGAATTTGTAACTTAATCGATTTGTTTTAGTTAATTCATCGAATTGATTTATTACTCCATTTTAACTTCAATATTTTTTTTGCGATGTTTGCTTAAAAATTTGGCTTTCCTTTTACTATGTTTTATGATTGTTTCACTTCTTTAACTCCCGTGGGATACTTGTGGTGCTAAAAATTTACTATCCACCCAAGGGGATATTGTTTTAGTTGGATCACTTTTGACGTACCGGATCACTTTTCCATTTTTTAATTACATTTAGCTTAAATATATTCAATTTAATAATTCATCGTTTGCTTTAATTTTAATTACATGTAGCTGAAATAATATTCAATTTAATAATTTTTCGTTTGTTTTAATTTTAATTGCATTCTGTTTAAATATATTCAATTTACTAATTTATCGTTTCCTCTAATTTCAATATCGGAAAAGTTAACTATTGTCCATTTCTCGATATTTCAGCTTTTATTTTAATTCTTATATTTAATGGAGTAATTTAATAATAATTTTTTAAAAAAAACGCACTTTGGGTGGGCTAAATCTGTTCTGAGCAACTTATTCTTTTTTTTATAAATATGTTTTTAACAAATAGAAAAAGTCTATTGAAGAAAAGCCTTCAAGCAAAAGCACACATAAAATGTGGCTCCTTGAAAGTAAACAATCACATTTACAAAAATACGCGCGCACTGCAAAAAAAAAAGTCTATGTAGATATCATCGTTACTTTCTAATGAAGGAGCAGCACATGAAAAATATCGGCTTTCAAAGAATAACCATAAATCGCAGTGCAACTCCAGCGCAATAACTTTTTCCATGCTGGAAAGATAATTACGCAATGATGAAATAAGATAAATACTTATGACATAGAAGAGAGGAATGATTGAAAACAAACATCGTAAGAAAACCGTTGGGAATCTCGTGCGTTACAATGTAATGGATAACTGCTGCTTTTTTTTTCTCCTCCTATTTTCCTCTCATTAAAATAACCACCTGAAAACTGAATTGCAGACTAATGAAGCATTTTAATCTGAATCGTTTTCTCAGCACGTAGCAATTTGAGATATAAATAATAAGGGGGGGAAATCCCATCCCTCCCCTGTTCTTATTTTTTCTACACGAAATTTTAGAATCAGCCACCGAAGGAGCTATCATTTTAGTCTATCACCCAAAGTCATAGCTGTTGTTTTTTTCTCCCATGCAAAATTTTATCATAAGAATTTTTGCGTAATGTTAGATGTCTGCTTTCACCAGCAATGATCATAAGTATGTTTTTCTTAAATTTTTTAATACAGCAGCAATAAATACATTTAGCTTAAAATATATTCAATTCAATAACTTATCATTTAATTTAATTAATTTTCAATTAGTTAAGTAATTTAAAAATTAATTTTAAATAAAGTTAGCACGTTTGGTGGCGAAATATGTTTTTTGAAACCTTTACACAGAACAATTTGTATTTTTTTAAAAAAAAATAATTAAGCTATTTAAAATTTTAGATTTCAATGCAAGTTTTTTTTTTTTTTTTTTTTTTATATATAAAAAAACTGATTCCAGTGATTTAAGAGACACTGTAGCAATTATTTCCCAAATAACTTATACTATTATTCTATTTTCTTACAAATTCTTAAGTTCTTTCCTATTCCTTCAATAAATGAAAAGTTTTTTTTAAATATATCTATGATATAAAAAATAATTATTATTTTATCAAGATGCGGTTTTGCTTTAAGAGGAAAAATTAACTCCAAAAGAATATATCTTAATGGATTTGTGAAAAAATATATGTAATAAGGATTATTCATTTTAATAAGCATACATCTTTTTTTAAGATATGAATTTTTAAGAAATCAAAGGCAACATTAAACATTAGTCACTTAATTTATTGCTCTATAGAGTAATAAACATTAACCATATCATAAATTAACTATAACATAAATTCCTGCAAAATGTTGTCTTTAACAACGATTTCATAAAAAATTATTTGATACATAATGATGTTTTATAGGTAAAAAAATGTCAATAATTCTGATAAAAATTTGAAAAATCAATAAATAAATAAAATATTTGTATATAGATACCGAATAAGTTAAAAGTTTTTTTTTTAAAGAATTTTTACTTAAAAGAATTTATAAGAGTAGCACAGAAACGTATGCTGAAAATAAAAAATTTACAACTGCATTTCATACCTATACAATATGAGGAATCCGGATAGCCACACACTTTTTACCAATTCAATTGCAATTTATTTGAAATTAAATTATGAAAATACGTTTAGTGTTCATTGAAATCTTGGTTATCTGGTTAGAAAATAGGAAATTTCTAATTATTTACGGATAAAGCAAAAATACTGTGTCACTAGATTTAAAAAAGTACTTCATTCACGATTTTTTAGTGTCCTGAATTGCTATGTAATAGAAAAGCAGAAAACACTTAAAAATTAAACACATACCTTCTTTGAGATGATTTAAATATTTGTATCATTAATCGACTCTTGTCTAGTGGCATTAGAAGATCAAACAATCCAAACATTTTTAGCAATAAAAGCATAAAATATATAAGCAATATTTCCTTTAAAACTAAAGTTAAATCCTTGATTAAGTCTCCAGCCACAAACATTTTGACTTTGCCTAAACATAAATAACAAAAATGTAAATAAAAACAAAAGTAAACTCTTCATAAGAAATTTGACACTAAATACAATAGAAAAAAATTAAGATATAAATTTTATTTATGCCTCAGAATTTGAAACTAGGAAATCAAAAGAGTACGTTTTAGTTAATCAAAGCATATTTTATCGATAGTTACTAAAGGCCACTTTCGGAAAATTTTTTATTTTATCAGGTTATTAAGATGCGCAACATTGCACAGTTTAGAAAGACAAACTCTAATATAGTACGAAACATGAAAAATTATATCCGAAATCGTTCGAATCGACTCCATGATCTTGATCAAATGTGTCAGTGACTTATATTTCTCAAAATGTACAACATCATAACATAAAGTTGTGTCTACCTTATAAAATTTTTTTAAAGAAGTTTTCAAGTAAATAGTAGTTCAAATTAAATAACAATCGCAAAAATTTCTGAAAAGCAAATTAATTGTAATTTCAGAACCAATAACATGTTTGTCACATAGTTTGTGAATTACAATTTGCCTACTTTGAAACTCACAAAGATTTTTTTTCCAATTTTAATTTCATTGCTTGAATTTATATATTTTTTACTAATTCCCATCATTAAATTTTTATAAAGTACATATTCCATATTAAAAATACAGAGGAATATTTTGCTGAAAACATTCAATCTGAAAAAGGAAATATGTTTCATTACATATATACACAACAGTTTTATCACACACACACAAAAAAAAATGTCTAAACTATTTGAATTTTTAAAAAAATATTATAACTTCAACTAATACCACTTGAATAATGGAAAATAATTCGATAGAACGAAAATCCTCGATGCGCTCTTGCATTCTGATTACTATTATAAATACAATGTACATTTCTTTTATTAAAATTTAAAAAAATTAATCATAATAGGGATTGAAAAAAATTTACTTAACTTAAACAGATTTCCAATAAAACTAATTTAAGCTAAATCATAAATTTAAAATATAACTAATTCAAACTTAATCAGAAATAAATAAATAAATTAAAAAAAAAACCCACAATTAACATTAAATTTTTTTAAAAAAAATATTTTTTTTAAGTATTCGGATTATATCAGAATTTTTTTTAAAAAAAATTCGATTTTATATAATTTTTTTTCCTGTTTACAATGAAACTATCATAAATCATGAAATACGTAAAACATATTTAAAATTTTAATTTTAAAAAAAAGTTATTGAAAAGAAAGTGTTTATAAAATATTTCTTTTGAAATTGGCAATAGCTTTACATTGAAATAATGCGTAACATAATAATAAAATAGTCATTAATAAAAAAAAAATGTTTCAATAAATTTTTAAATAAATTGTACCCAGAATTCAAAAATTAACAAATTAAAGTTATCTTATACCAAGGAATAGCCAGAATTACTAATTTAAGAAAAATTCTGTATGGATGAATAATATTAATCTGTATTCATTATCAGGAAAGTTATTTCAATCAAATCTAAACGAGTTTTTAAAAAAATTTCTAACATACTTTCATTTCATAAAACATAAATCAGCTGTCGAAATATAAATTTGGCGTGCACTTTAATACAAATAAATTTCACAGAACATTATTATAAAAAAAGTAAAATAAAATGACTTTGATATATTCTATCTAAGCTATATTTATACAGATTGAATGAAGTTGAACTTCATTTTCAACTCTTCTATTCCATAGTTTAAAATATTATAATACTTACTGTCAGCAATTTTCGTGAACACTCCAGTTAAGTTAACTGACCTTTTTTTTTTAAAAAAAAAATATAGTTCTTATTTTAGAAAATATTGTGTATTGATTATAATAATATTATAACTTTCAAAGTTTGTTGTATATTTGTGAAACTTCATTACAGGGTAACAAGTGCTGCAATATCGTTCTGATTCATGATTAGTACAATACATCCTGATTTTAGTTGCAACATGAAAGAAATACTTACCTATTTTAACACTTATTTCTTAATTTCTACACTTTTTCAAATATTCCAATATATATATATATATATATATATATATATATTTATTTGAGAAGTTTTAGAATTTTTTTTAATATTATATATTCTTCTCCCTCCCCATCTATTTTAGCAATTTATATGACCTTAAAAACTGAGTTTTTCGAATCATCAATATAACAATTAACCTTTTTTTTTTTTTTTTGCTGAACGTTTGCATTCGAATATCTATGTGTGATTTTTTAAAATCAATTTTTAAGGTTCTTACAGTCAGGGACTGGTTTACTACAAAAATGAACTAAGGCCTTCATGCTCATATTTAATTTCCTCTCTCGTTTAACAACGAAACATAAATTAATCCGATTAAAGTATAAGGTCGTTTTAAAAATTTTTGAGAATATCATATTTTTCTAAGGAGTTTCGAAACATGCTTTTGAAATTCTGTTTCTCACTTAGTATTCTTTTTCGCTTTGCAATCACGTATTCCATTAAAGAATAATCCTTAAATGGAAAATTGTTGATAAAAAGAGAAATCACTCTAATAACATTGAATTAAAAGGCTTAAGAACTTAATGACCTTAAGTATCATATGTAAAAATGTAACTACTAATCATATAACTTTGTTCCTCTAAGAAATTTCTGGACAATAAAAAAAATCTCAGAAATTCTAAGTATTTTCCCTAATACCATTACACATATCAAATTAAATTTGTCTCAGACATTAATTTTTTAGTTTTCTGAACCTTTCATACATACATAAGACTCTTCTATTGAATTCTGAATTATTTTCAGGAAATGCTTTTGAAATACTTTCAAATTACATTCGCTTTCAATTTAATTTTAATTATTGTAAGAAGTTAAGTAAAAATTTTTTCTAAGAATATTATCTTTTGAATAATCTGTTTTACCACGACATTAATAATTAACATTACTTTATTTTTAAATAACTACTGATGTTTACATTTCATATTACTGACTATCGAAAATTAATTCAAACATAATTAATTGAAATGGAAATTGATGAGGCAAGACCCATTCAATTTGAAAATGCATTATAAAAAAATTATTATAAAAATTGGAAAGAAAAAAAGGGGAAAAAAATACGTTATACATAAAAAGGACATATTTATTCTTAAAATTTCTACAATTTTTTTTTCAAAATTTTAAAAGAAAAACACTGTGATAATTATGTAGAGAAGTATGCTTTAAAAATATAATTGTTAAATAATAATAAAAAATTTATTTATCCTTTATAAAGGAAAAAGTCAGAAGAAAGAAAAAAAATTTTATTCACCCTTTATCTTCATTTATTAAAAACTAATTTATCCATTTTTTTAAAAAAATTACATTTATAAAAACTAATTCATTATTTTTCTTGTAATTACATTTTTTTAACTCTGATTTCTTCCTAGCAAACATTAAAAATATTAATTTGTTTTAAAATTCATCAAACTAATTACTTGTTTCAAAATTTATTTCGTTATATAAAAATTTAATTACATTTGTGGTCTAAGTCTTGGAATATTTTCTTAGAAACATTATTGCTAAGTATTTTTTTAAAAATTATTTTTATCAAAAAGGAAACCGATTATTACAGACACTGTTATATAACTTCTACAAATTCATTAAGCATCGCATGATTACGAAATAAAATTATTCTAGGCTTAGTCAAAGAATATAATTTTTTTAATATAAATAATTTTAATTCCGAATTCATTTATATTTCCATGTTTTTTTTATAATTCATTTACTCTTCTAACGTAATTGCCAAAAATTCAAAATAAAAAATACATGTAATATTAATTTAATTATTTTTTTTAAATCAATTAAAATAATAATAATAATAATAATAATACTCTTCAAAAATAACCATTTTTAAACTAATTAAAAAAAACTTCTGATAATAATAACTATCGTAATTTATAAAAAACAAAAACACTTATCTTACCATAACCTATCAACGACCAACAAATTTGTAATTTTGATCAGGGAAACCGAATCCGCACGACATCGAAGAGATATTAAATTAACCGTCCCTCCAAGAAGTAAGACATCAGCGCGGAACCAGTAGCTCTTCCTTTCTACCCACGTGTTATGCAGAGAAGTCAACCTCTAAGGGCAGGCTTTTGACCAAAACATTGATATTTTAACACTGGACAACCAATGGCCAGTAATGGGAGGAGTGGTTGACCACTGGGGCGTGGCCTAACAGATGCAGGGTTCTTGTTCCCGGGGAGAATGTCCAGCCCCGTGGGGGGTAGTGAAGCGTTCGATTCGAAATCAGGATGAGTGGAAAACGTTTCAGTAGTATTGGTTTGAATAGATTTGGATTGGGCAGGGTGATTGGTGTACTTCACCCTCCCACAAAGCATACTCGGAATTATGAATGGTGTTTAGCTGGTGATTTAACAAATGTTAATTACTCTGAATGCGCAGAAGTTGACAGTGTCATGGGATTATTCGATTAGATTAAATCAAGTTGCATTTTTTCCTAATTTAAGAAATGCATAAAGTTTATATAATATTTTTTTTAAAGACAAACTGGAAATTTTTAAAAAGAAATAAAAGCTCATTAATAAAGAAAAACTTTTTTTGTAATAGAAAATGATTGTTTTTGAGTAATATTAACAATAGCACGAATGTCCCCTCCCCCCATCCCTAACTCTAATGTTAGAGAGCATAATCCACTTCTTCATTAGCATTCACAATACCAAATTTGATAGAAAATATTTTACAAAAATTACAAATAAAATTTTATAAACTGGAACAAACAATTTTTTTCGACGACTTACTATAAAAAATGGCATGAATGAAATTTTTTAAAATCGTATAGTTATTTAATGATAAAATAATACAAAATTAAAAAAAAAATAATTGCAAGTATTTCAATCAATTTCTTTCATTTATATTTAAGACTTGCAGATTTTAAAAAATAATTACACATTCCAGACATCCTTTATAAAGAAAATAAATTCTACATGCAGAAAAAACTAATTCAATTTTTATTTAACATGCTGTTAATAGCACTAATTAATTTGATATACATTCTTTAAGTTGAAAATGCCAATAAATTTATATTTCATTTCAATCGCTGATAAAAAAAAAATTTTGTAATTAATGAAATACGAAATTAAATTTAATCGAATTAACGTATCATTGGGAATGATACCACTTTTTTTTTTAATAGAGAAAATGGACGTGCGTTTATATTTCCGAAGTTCTTAAGCTACAGCATTTAAAATATTTGACAATATCATACAGCAAGAATTGTTGTTGCCGAATCTTCAAACTGGCAACGTCAGATTTTTCCATAAGGAAACAAATCTTGTTAGATTCCGAGGAACAAAGTTTTTCACTGTTTTATTCGCTAACTTTCTTAAAAATAATAATTAAAACTGAAAAATACATCTTTAGAAAGAGTTTTCATGGCTTCCTCTTCGAGCCACGCAAATGAAAAAACTGTTAAAGTGCACCAGGAAAGTCCTTTTTTAAGGAATCAAAACATTTTTACTGTTCTAGCATATTTATTCTTTTATCTTCAAGAATTGACCCTCAAATTCTAATAAAAGCAAAATTAAATAAAAAAAAATTAATTAATATAAATAAATAATACAAAAAAATTCCTTTTTCTTTGATTTTTTTTCACTTTGATGAAATCAATCAAAATTTGTCATATCTTGTTCACTACAAGGAAGACGAGCGGGAATAACATCAAAACAATTTAAGATTTGTCATCTTAAAAAAAACTACTAAAATCAAAATTAAAATCACAAAAAAAAAAATTTAATAAATGACTTTTATTAAAATAAGAATTTATGTGAACTTAGGATGATACTGAGGACGATTCTACTTTTAAATTCAATTTTAGAGTTTTTAAAAATAAATATCTGCTTTGATTGACGAATTTCTAGGCGTCTTTAAAAATAGGTTAAAAATAAATATACAATCTGTTATGAAGACACATTTTTTGTACTGATTAATCTATAGTTAATTTTTCAAAGTATGAATAATATTTAAAAAAATGAAATAATTAATTTTCGCTCCTCGCCAAAAAAACTCACGAACATCTTACTATCTATCGATATTTACACAATATATTTAAAAAAAATAAAATAAAGGAACAATTCACAAGCATCTATTTGATTGACTCAAAATATCCTCTCATAAAAGGATATAATAAGTAATAACCAATAAAATACTTTTACTTTGTTGTTATTATTTTTAAAATAAATAAAGTTTAATGTTATTAAGATATATTGAAGAAACGATCGTCTCTGAATACCACATAAATAGATCGTGCACACCAATTCATCACAACGATAGTTCAGAAAAAAAAAAATCAAATGAAGTTCTAATTACAAATGACTGAAGCATTTCATAAATGTGATTTGATTACTTCCAATTCAATACCAAATTTAGACATACATTTTTTCCCCCTCCAAGATTTTACTCTGAATCTACCTTAGATAAACAGAAGTATGTATCAAGCAAAACACTATCTACAAACAAAAAATGTACTACTGGAACAACAAAACACGAATGAAACCTGTTATCAATCTTTCATAGCCGCACGCTATAATACAATAAAAATATCGGAAATACCAAAGTTTCGTGTGATGGAATATGAAAATTCCGTTCGAAATCGTGATGCAACACACAAAAAAGTTACAGAAAATAAGAAGTTTCGTGTGATTTTCAAGCTTCGGTTTGTTTCCAAAAATTTCACCGAATCTATCTGATATACTGAAAAAAGTATAAAACAAAGTACACCACAAAAAATTACTAACACGTTAATTAGATATATCATTTACTATAATGCGTTATTTTACAAAGAAAAAATGTTTCAAAAATTGTAAAATAATGGTCAGAATCAATTACAAGCAATTCCAAAATTGGATTCCACAACCTGGCTAAACCAATTAGTATATATAACAATTGTATTTCAGGTTGTTCTAAACTTTACAATTTTTTACCCCAGATTTTAGCCTAGATTTGCTTTAGATATTCTGAAAAAAAGGTATCAAATATATCCCACAGAATGTTTCTTATTGTCCATTGAAACATGATCACCTCATTATAATACATTACAAAATAACAATTCAAAAAGTCAAAAATTCCATAGAATTCTGCAAAATACAACAAAAATTCCTTTGAAAGATGTATTGCAACAAACAAAATAGCCACATGTATTGTATCATTTTTTTTTATTAGTTTCTGATTTTAAAAAATTACTGAGGATTTCTGTAACGCATGTACAAAAAAAAAAAAAAAAAAAAACATCATGTAAACACAAACCGCAAGTAATTTTGAGTTCACCCATCCTACCTAAGATCTCTCCATTATAAAAACATGTCATTCTTTAATTAAAAAAAGGGGGGCAGAAATTCCATACAAAGGCATTTATGGATTTACGGACAATCCAAAAATGGCTGTTGCATATGATTAAATACTTTCATTGCACAAGTTGACGCAATCAAATTGTAAGCACGAAATCTATGAGCGAAAACATTCATGTTAATTTAGCGACAGAATTTCCTTCCATATTAAAACCTCGATCCACCTTGAATTTACCAAAAAAGGCATCGAGCAAAAGTACGCCACGAACAGTTTCTGGAGCACCAATCGAATACATGTGTGTGTGGCAAACTCCTCATAACAACATGCTATATTACAATAAAAACAAGTCGGAAATTCCAAAGTTCCGCGTGCAACAGAATACAACATTCCACACAGTAACGTGATGCAATAAACAACAAATTTACCGAAGAAGACATATTCCGTGTTGCTTTCCAAAAAATCCCCCTGAATATGCTCAAGACATACCGAAAATAAGTACCACGCAAAAGCATACCACTTAACCATTCCGAGCGTACCAATCAGTCCTTAGATCGACTCATTATTCGAGCACGCTATTCATGGCTAAAAAATATCGGAAATTCCTCAGTGGCAATTACAAACAATCCAAAAAATTCCGCCGCACGGCGTGATGCAAAGAGCCAAAACCAATGGAAGGATTTGAAACGCAATCCCAGTGAGTCAGTGAGGCAAGCAGAGCACCTGTGACACATTTCGACCGATTATCTATGGCTGTGTCAATGGCTTCGCTCTCAACGGACACTTGGATATATTTAGTTGAACGCTCTCTTCTCAAGGAAAAACAGCCTTTCCTTCCTTCCATTGTAACAGTTGAGTCAACAACCCGCAAGTCCGATGGATGTCTGTGGAAGACCAAATACAAACACCACCTGCACGTTGAACGAAATGCCGTTGCTCTCTCTCTCTCTCCTTTTTTCGGTTTCACAAAAAAAAAAGGTATACACACCGCTGTCCGGCAAAATTGGTTGAGTTTGGAGAAAATCCAGCAAGAAACGATTTTTGAATCTTCTGTTAAGGTTACAGTACACCTTCGAAGAAAATTTTTGAATTTACGTAAATTTTGCCTTCATATTTTATGATCTTATTAGGCCTTCAAAATTAGAAAAACACCCATAAAAAGTTTTGTTTGTGTATATTTTTACTGTCAAAAGGGTATTTTACGCCAATATAAGCAAAAATTAAGACTCCGCAAAACATTGTAATTCAAAAGAATATATATAATATTTTAAAAATTGAATGATACAGAATATAAACCAATCTAGGGAATAGACTACTATTTTGATAATACAGTCCTTATATTGGGAAGCTATGGTAGAGCGAATTCTGTAAAGTTTTCCTTAAAAGTCATTATAATTTTCCCTTCATTGCAATATTAAAAAAAAATTGCAATATTAAAAAAAAATTGCAACTCAATATAAAATCCCAAAAGTAGTCATTTCTATGTATAGATATTAGAAAAACATACATATTAAGTTTCAGCTTCATTAATGAACATTTTCAGATATTGAGTTTAGCAGTACTGAAAATTTTGTTTTTAGAGCTTTCCGTTCAAAGAAATTTATGATCAAGTAATATTAAAATAGCTGTAACTCGGCTTCTAAATAAGATAAAAACAAAATTTAAACATACTTATAAAGATAAAAGATTGAATTTTATTATAAAAATACCTTTTAATATAAATCGACACCTTTTGACCAAAAATAGTGTTCTGAAGCTATACTTATCACCTAACATTTTCTGCTACAGATCCACACCCGAAATATTGCTTCACGGAAAAAAATATATTCCACATGACGTTTCCTATATTGTTATATATCAAAATATTATTTCATTGAAAACGCAAGGAAAGAAAATTAATGATCACTTACCACCCTTTGATGTCTAACTGTTAAGAAACAAATATAAACTCTTTATATAATTTCATATTCAAAAATATTCCGACATTAGTGTTGCATCTCATTCCATTATCATCGCAGAAAGCGGTATATTTTACTAAACTCTACATTTATGTTTGATTCAATCCGTAGCTTTCGTATAAATTATGTTCCATACGCCGTTTTCTATACTGCAGGGCCAAATTTATATTAGTAAGTCATTCACTTAACTGATAAAATAGTGGAATTATAAATATTATTTCAAAATTTTAAAAGAACCGAGACACCTTCGACAAGGACAAATGAGCCTATTTTAAGTTCGAATAATTCTCACTTTTTAAATTAAAAGCAATGGAAGTAGTGTTTTAATATATATCTGTAAACTTATGTATGGGTTTATGTTTAAAAAAACCCACATTTCTGAACATAAATATGAACGAGTAATTAATAATAATCACCTGTATTTAAATTTTAAAAAAATCGCACGCTTAGCTGCAGGTACATCTTGGATAAAATCCACTATATTTATAAACCTAAATATTAGCAGAGTTCTTATAAAATCTTAACATTCTATACACTCAACATTTGTTTAATTTTAAAACATGAATTTATTAAAATTAATTTTTAAGAAATTTTATGATTCAAATTTCTCTACATTTTTTTTATCAAATATTTTGCTGCACCTTAAATTTGAGAGTGCTTATTAGAAGACAAATTACTATCACTGCCAATAGAATAACTTTATTTTGTAATGTTCAAAATATTAGCATTATGAATAACACAGATTTTGAGAAGTCTACCAGAATCCTAAAAAGTCATCTTTAGGGAAGGGGAGGAAAAAAAAAAAAAAAAAAACGAATATATATATTATAAATATATTTTTCTCCAAGAAGTGATATATATTTGCTTACTAGCTTAAAATTAAATTTTCTAGCGTTCTACTTATATAATTAACATTAATAATAAATTTATGGACTCGGTGAAAAGTATTTGAAACCTTTTTAAGGTTTCAAATACTTTATTGACACTGTATGATAAAAGTACGTGTGAGACAATATATGACTATATAGCCAGGAACTGATATTCAT
>BMAW01019319.1:915123-928031 GCA_019974015.1 Nephila pilipes
ATATATATATATATATATATATATATATATATATATATATATATATAGTCATGGACCTGAGATGACGCCTCGCTGTAAAGTTACTTTTATAATGAGGGAAAATACTATACGGTAATTTCGTCGAACACCAGGTCCAACTTCAGCTCTTAATCTTGACGACGAATTCGGCTCTTGACGAGAAACGGCGACAAGATGATACTCGAAAATGCTAGAAACTTGTTGATATCTGAATTAGGGCAAAACTTATGGACTTTTCTGAATTTTGCCTGTGACGTCACACTTGGTCAGAACAAGCTGTAAAAACGGAGAGTTGCGAAGTCAAATCAAATTTGATAGAAATTGGCCGAGAGAAGCTGACGGAATTTTACTGAACTAATTTGCCGAGATTCGGCTGTATCTGTCGGGGAATCTGCCTGGACTGCAGGAAGTTGTCACAGTCGGTGCGAAGTATTACTTTGGAGATCTGTCCGTAGTGGGAATTAGTAAAATGGTGGGTTAAACGTTATTAAAAATGCTGTATATGTGTGTGACTGTCATTGCAAGTGCTGTTTTTGTTCCTCTTGTGTTTCCAATCAGTACAAGTGCTGTGTTTCATGATTATGCTGTTAATCTGGCCAAGTTGCCCCCCCCCCCCCGTGTTCATCTTGTCCAGGATATTTTTTTTAAAAAAAGTGTCAGTTGCAATTACCCTCTGTGGTGAACTGATTTCACCGCTACACCCACACAGTATTGAGAATTATTACAGCACTGGTGTCAGAAATAGGATTTCTAGAGTGAATGCCTATGATGTGAATAATGGAGGAATATTCGAGAAGCTGTTTGCTTTAATAGCAAATATGAAAGTCGGGCAATATGTTTTTCTGATGGACATGAAAGTCAGAAAAGAGCACTTGGTGATGGAAATTACGTCGGAAATAAAATCAGAAATTAAATCTTACCCGAGGAAATGAAAGCCGATGTTGATTCTAGTGTTTAATTCTCAGAAATTACGAAGAATGGTACAACAGAAGAATCCGAAGGAAATTCTATTGAAAAATCTAAAGTAGAAAATGGAGTTCTTCGGAATAGAAGTGTTAAAGAGCCAGTAGAGGAGAAGAAAGAAAATGGGGAAGTTGTTCCCAAAGAAACGAATAAAGCTGAAGAAACCAAAATGGAGTCATATAAAATCGAAGAGGAAGAAGGGGTGAAATGTTAAATCGAAGTTGTGAAAGGAATGGTTGAAAAAGTAAAGAATGAAGTTCAAAGGAAGATCGAAGGAGTAGAGGATCCAGAAATTCAAAGAGTTCTCAGGAACTGGCTATTCGAAATAGTCAATCAAGGAGCTAACTTAAATCATTCTGAGAGACAAGCATTAACCATGTCCAAAATATCTGGACAGAATGGTTTGATAATCATCATTGTGAAACCTGTTGAACGAAATTTGAATGATGCTGGGATGGACAAGATCAGGTGTGGAAATGGTTGGAGTATCTACTCGAGTCCCCAGGCTTTAGAAGATGCGTCGTGACTCCTTCCACGGAAAAAAACTGTGTATGTCCAGAACTCCAGTTGAAGCCTATATAAACGGTACTGCAATTCAAACTACTGTGTTAACACTGATGGGGAAAGAAAGAATGTTCTTTTAGTTGATGTTTCTCTGATTTCACTAGGAATTGGAATTTCTGATGGAGTCAAGACTATGATCCCTGAGAGAAATTCAAGAATTTCTTGCAAGAATCTTCTAAATGTTGACTCGATACTCAGATGATCAGTCATCTGTTTTTGTTCAAGTATATGAGGAGTCCGGATGGACTCCAGAGATTGAACACTGCGAATGCCCCGTGATATTTGCCTTGAACGGCCGGATGGTACACCTTCCTCGAAAAATACATGAGGGTTTAGAAGCACGTTCGGAAAGTGCACTTGCGCTTATCAGAGAGAAAATTAAACTGTCCAGCGGACGAATGAACTGTAAGGGACAAAGAAATCTTAATCCGAAGATACAATAGAACTAGGAGCTACCTTTTACTGTTATCAAGAAAGGAAAAGATATTGTCTTCAGAGTTCAGAGGCCCGCCAGGACAAACGAAGAGTAATTCGCATTGACCAGCTTGCTCCATACCAGGAAACTGATCATACTCGTAGCTTTATGTGATGAGTTTATCGAGACGACAGTCCTTGATGATGGGAAGAAATGTTATGAACCTGCGATGACACTCTCCTGCAACATTACTCTTATAAAGGAGGAGAGCCAATTACAGAGATTTCGTAAAATACCAAGGAAACCTTAAGCAGTGACTCCTTGGCGACCCTTTTGGCGACAAAATGGTGACACTCGAAAATGTTGGAATCTTATCGATAAATCTATTTGGGCGAAAGTTATGGACTTTTCCTGAATTTTCTAAGTGAAGTCACATCTGTCTGAAACAGCTATAAATCAGGCGAAATGCAAAGCCTGGTTGAATCAGTTGGGAATTAGCCGAGTGAAGCTGCTGGAATTTTGTAGAGCAAATCTGCCGACAAACGGCTTGAATCTGCCGGGATCGCCGGAAGTTGTCAGAGTCGATGCGAAGTACTACTTTGGAGATTTGTCAGTAATGTGAACTAGTAAGCTATTAAAGTTATTACAAGTGCTATTTTCCCCTCTATATTTGTGTCGGAAATCTGCACAAGGTCTGCTACCAGTGTTCATCTTATTCAGAATATTTGTGAATGAAATGTCATTTGTCATAATTCTCCGTCTTAAATTAATTTCGCCGTTACACCCCACTTGATATTGAGAATTTTTGTAACTATAAGCACTCACATCCCTCGGTGGGTTTTTTTTTTTTTTTTTTTTTTTTTTAAATTAAATAAATGGGCTCGCATAAAAAATGGGAATCATCTTAATTATCGATCAAAATAATAGTTTCATTTTTTCCCCTTCCTTTTATGATCGCTTTTTCAATTTCAGAAATTTTTCCCAAGAAACGTAAAGCAATTTTTTTTAAAAAAATCTAATAGATGATTTTCGTAGAAGCCAAGGAAACAAATTTTTTGGGATCATCAGTAGGTGGCTAATGTTGGTCTCCTCCGATCGTCGTATATAAGATGACAGATATATTTTGAAATTCAAATATTATTTTTCAATGCAAATAGAATTTTTTAAATAACAAATTCTGAGAAACATAAGAATGATTAACTTTATGATATACACTTTTCCTACAGAGTTATGATTATACAACAATAATTTTCAAAATATTGGTAAATACTTCTGTTCTCATTATAAAATTAGCAATAACACATCAATCTAAAACATTATAAAATAATGGTACATAACACCGACAGCACTGATAATTAATTTTTTAAAAAGTCATTCAAGATGGATTATAAATATTTTAAAATGCAAGAAATAATAAGATCGAACAATGTTTAAAATAATGTGTTTCATTTGTATTTCTTAAGATTCGCATGCACTGCAAAATGCATATTTATTAATAAAAATATGTTAGCTTAGTAAACTAACAATCACAGTATTTATTAGTGTAGCTAATTTATTTATTTAGCTCAGAATTCTTTAAAAAAGAAGAAAAATTCTTACCATTAATTTTTAAAAATATTGACTCTGAAGTATTTTATTCAATTATTCTTTCAATTTGGTCAAAAAATTTTATTAAACCTCTACAGTAAAATTCATCAAAATACTTATTAATCTATTAATCAAATTATTATTAATCTATTTTGCTTCCAGACAGATAAATATGATTTTTTTTTCAAGTTAATTTCTGTGAAAACTCATTTGGATATGCTAATGAGGTTTCCAAATGAGCTTTCCATTTAGATAGTTTAAGTGTCCGTGCATCTACGATTTAGATATTTCAAACGTGGCTTTCATGCAGTTACCAAATGGCAACGGCCAAAGTTTACAAAGTTCCTATTTTATTATATAAAATTTTCCCTCTCACCTTAATTAATATTTAAAAATTTCCATAATTTCTTGATTCTTCATAATTTGTTAATTTACAGTAAAATTAGGGATCAAGGCAAAAAAAAAAAAAAAAATGCTAGGGAATTCAGCATGTGAGGACTGCAGAAATGAAGGAGAGAAAGAAGAGATGAGAGATCAGATTACGATTGGACATCACATAAGCAAGCTAACGAAGCGATGACCGCATTGGTCTAAAAGTTTTAGAGGGCGAATAGCAGTTAACTATTGAAGAGATGTATAATTATGTAGCTTGAATAGACTTCTCTATAATTCAGAGTCATTCTCTCAAATTTATATTTCCTCAACTTTATATTTTAAAAAATATCGCGTATAGTTTACTTGTAAGCTTTTCTTGTTTTAAAAGAATGTAAATTGTTATGCTTTATATCATACATTTAAAAATAGAAGGAGAAAATGAAACAAGATTATCACAATCTTATCTTAAGAATTGTTTGTCGATAGCATTTTTTTTCACAAAGCGTTTTGTTTCAAAGGTAACACGATTTGGGGAAAAAAAATGTGTTAGTTTTCACAAAACAGCTATGCGGTATCCAAACTTTTTAATAATATTGATCCACAGTATCCACAGTAAAAAATGTTTTTGCTCAGTGATAAGTTAACTTCATTCATATTTATCCTTTAAATAGTGTTTAGAAAAATTAAGTAGTTTAATAGAAACCAGAGTTTATGAGCACATAAAAATTGCTTGCCCTGAAGTGTTGAAGAATTATTTTTTCCGACGAAGGAGTTTTGAATTTGCAGTGCTTTAAAAGTTCTGTTATTAATTTTTTCTACTAATGTTACTGCTTTTAAATGAGTAATATTGTTACTACAAACTCAGAATAATATTTTTGAAGTTCTCAAGACAAATGCAGCGAAATATATAATTTTTTCTGGTTATTCTTTAAATGTATCTTAAGCCTACTTACTAGAATTTTAAAAATTGGATAGAGATATATGTTTTTTTTTAAAAAAAACATCTATTTTTGAGTATCCTTAAGTAACTAACGTAACTAATGATTTTACACTGTCTAGGTCTTTTTTTTTTTAATTCCTATTGCGATTTTTCTCTCCTTTGAAATATGATAAAAATAAATAAATAGAGAGCTTTATATAACTCTAAGGAGAAAATTATTGTTAGAATAATTTTTTGATGACTTATTCAGGAAGAGTCTTATAAAAAAAAAGTCATATAAAAAAAACTTTCAACGTATTAAGGTTTAGATTCATAACTTAGATGTATCATTAGGACACAAAGAGGAAGAAATACAATAGCAATTTTGCAATTTCAATGTAGAAAAAAAAATTGTTCCACAACAAAATTTCCCTCTAACAAACCAGTTCTGAGATATCTGCGTGGGAATTACAGAAACAAAATAGTTATCCCTAAAGTAGAAGTTCTTAACCAAGGGTCCATGGACCTCTGTCTAGAGTTGAGTGAATGAGGTAAGAAGACCTTAAAGAGGGTGAGTTATTTTTTAAATACTCTAATAGGTATAAATAAACTAAGAGAGCTTTGCGAATTCTTAATTTGCCTAGAAGTGAAAAAGTTGTTACAATTGATTAATATTTATGGGCTATATTATATAATTGCTTAAAAATATCACTAGGTTCAAAATATAGGTGATTATGAAATAAAAAAAAGTAATAGAGATAACTAATCACGCAACAATCGTACAATGAATTACAGGAACTATTAATAGGCTGATACAAAGAACACCATACATTTCATATTATCCTTACATTCAAGATTAACAAAAATTATTTTTTAAATCATTACGGCTTTAATCAATAAAATTTTATTAAGAATTTCTAATAAATTAAATATAATTATGCATTACAGTGATTTAACATATTATTCATGGATTTTTATACATATATGTTTTTAGAAAGAAGATAATGTTATATAATATTTTATCACGATGATTAATTTTGATAACAATATTTTTTTCCTTCATTATTTTATTTTAGGTACATAATATGTTTGCAGAAGAGAAGGAATGTCTGAAAAACGGTACATAGTTCATTGGCATGTCAATGGAGTCTATGAAACGTAGAAAAAAAATCGTTGCTTCAGAAATTAAAAACATATTCTTTTAGAAAACGAGATGATCGCTTTCCAGCACCCCCCTTAATAATTAAGATGTTACTTTCATAAAGTAAAGAAAAAAAACTTTTAAATTTTTTTTAACATTTTAAAATTTATGATTGCGTTATTTTCTCCATTATAGAAAGAGTCAATGGCATTTTCAATCTTGACGTCAACACGATTCGGATACTAAGATAGAATTCCACAGAAATCGGCTGTTTGCATTTCGTTAAGATATGTGGATAGACCGCGCCGGGGGGGGGGGCCTGTATCCCAGAAAAACTAATGGTTTCTTAAAGTACGTTGATTCCTAAAATGTCGACGTCTTGCGTTCGCATAGCATTCGTTTATGTAAAATCCAGACTAAAGCTTAATGAAAAATATTTTTGAAAATTTGTTTATTTAATTGTTTAACTTATTTTAAGCGAGCTTAATAGTAATAAACGTGTGTTTGATTACAAGGAGAGGGGATGATGCTGTTAAAAGGAACAAAAACTAAAGGAATTTACAAAAGTTTCCCCCCCCCCCAGGCCGCGATATTTTTTTGGTCATAGTCGCAATCTCACGGCTGGCGTTGTTTCATCGAGTAGACGGTTCGCGCCCTGATGTCCTAAAGACCCGCTGTGTAGCCAGGGCTGATGCACGTTAAATATGCGGTAGCTGTAAGTTCTCCCTTTGGAGTGGTGAGGAAGATGCCAGCTCAGATGTCGTTCTCGTCACCTGACTGAAGCTCAAAATTACGAGGTCCGTTACCAATAGCCTTGGTGTTGCATCTTAGTGCTACGGAAATAAACAATCGTAATCACATCGCCACTAAGGACCCGCCGTGTTACGAAATTGATACACGTTCAATCTGTTGGGGCTCCAAGTCCTCTCGTTGGCGTGGAGTGGAAATTTGGGGAGGGAGGTTCTAGCTCAGGTATCGTCTTCGTCACTTGATCGTGGTTTGAAATTACGAGGTCTGTCGCCAATAGTCCTCGTGTTGCTCACAAGTGCGACGTTACAAACAATAAATCATTGGAAAAAAATAAAAAATGAAGCTAAAATGAACTTATTTATCCTAACAGATTTCTCCATTAAACGCATTTTATCTTGAGCTACGGGAGGAAGGAAGGGAAGGTTCCCCAAGTGATATGCAATGAAAATTCTAATAGGAAGGTGGATAAAATAAAAACGATTCTTTTTAATATCGAAAAACGATTTTTTACTTATTTAGCCTCAGCAAACATGGTAAGTTAAATAAAGTTTAAATAATTGTTATGCATTGTTTAATTCGTAGTATGCTAATTTATTTTGTCAAAAGTATCTTTACACAAAGCGGTTCAGTACGTAACGACATACAAAAAGTAAAACTGCAGCACTGAAAAATAAAATTCGGTTATCAGTTTGAAAAGTTTCCTCTACTGTTTTTGTGGGATTCACAGGATTATTGCTTACGTCGAATTTCTTCATGACCGACATATCATTACTGTAGTATGCTGCTGAAAGCTTTTGGAGAAGGTGGAAGCAGCATAGAGGTCTAAAAGATGTGTCATTGGAACCCGCAAAGTTCCTCTACAGGACAATGCAAAACTCTACTAATTTACCTTTAATTTTTAGCAGTACAATTAAAGAGAAATATCAAGATTGGTTGATTGTGTTTACTAACATTGCACTAGAAGCAACACGAAGGCTATTGGCGAAGGATCTCGTAATTCTAAGCCTCGATCAAGTGAGGAGGAAGACACCTGAGCTAGTGCCCTCTCTCCTAACTTCCACACCACGGCAACGGGAGGACTTTAGAGCCTCGACATATTTAACGAGCATCAGTTCCGGCTACACGGGGGATCTTTAGTGGCACGCAGGCTCGAACCCACGACTCAGCGAAAACCGAGTCTGAGACCATGGTCACAGAAATATCAAGACAAAATCTTATTTACAAATCTGGAACTGAAACAAAGAACCCCAGGGTGGGGGGAAAGGCCAGTGCAAAGTATTATGTCCACTCTTGATGTGGTTTCAGGACTAATTTCAAAGTTAACCAACAGATTAAGGTTAACCTCAACTGCTTTGAAAAGGAAAATATACCAGTGCCTACGTCAGCATTTGTCAAGAAATCTTTCCTGAAGACGAGGTCTGCATCCCTTCCGTAGACGATCTTTGTTATTTTGATTTGATTACAGTTAAAGTATCAGAAAAATGAAATGCATCGTTAATTAAATTAGGCTATTCAACGCTCTTTAAAATTTTTCTCAAATTGTATATGGATCATACATGAACTGTAGTGTTTTTGGAAGTCAGTAACTGCAGTCATAGGGCTACTGATGGTTTCATTAGCGACTATAATAACTGTATGAGAGCTTTTTTTTATGTTTCATGTATATATTTTTTAAATAATATGCTTATTCTGCTTCTTTCTGATTATGCATTTTTCATCACCAGATCAGCATGTCATGAAACAGACAGATGATTAGGGAGAACTGGACTCTATAGAATACGGATTTAGCTTCTTTCGTTTTGTACATATATTACGAAAAGAACTTCATTTCTTTATGAAATGAAGTTTTTATAAAAATACTAAAAAAGTGTCTTTTATTTATTGTTCCTTTCGTTTAAGTGAGTTAAAAAAGGTGAACTCATTAAAAATGATTTTATGCAGAGAAATAGTAAAGTGGCCGTACTATCTTCACTGGCTATATTACCCTAAAAAAAATGTGTTCAAAACTTTAAACTGGTAAGTGAAAATCTTGTATGTGTGATGGTAGTGTTTAACGGCGCAAGAGCGAAATGTGATTGTGCTGCGCCAAACAAGGTGTAGCTGTGGTCCAGAAGTTTGAAAAAATGTGTGTGTGTGTGGGGGGGGGGAATTGAATTTGGTTGACAAGAAATAGGGTCGAAAACAGCGAAGGATAGCTAGTATATCCTGGGGGCGCGTTCCCAGTGTTCACCAAAGACAGTAAATCCCATGGGAATGAAAAAGATCACTTGGGTGTCTCGGGGTCGTGATGCCCGTAACTGCCCAAAGAAGGTAAATGCCTGAGGGAAAGGGAAAATCTTAAGTGAAAATAAAAATTCTTTGAAAACCTTTAGAAAGATAACACTGTGTGTGATAGCCACGATTTACATTTTTTTCAACTTAAATACAGCCACCACAACTGCAGTTTTAAATAAGAGTGCGCATTACCTCAAGTATGATCATCCCCCGTTTGCGGATTAATTCACTCAAATCAATGATAAGGCGTGCTGTAGTTTCGTAGAATATGAAGAATAGCTCCTGGCGTTTCACAACATGCTAGAGAACAAATTTTGTTCCCTAGCATCAAGAAAAGGGCAGTACAATATCGTTTCTAATAAATTTAATATAAGAAAATGGAACTGTATTTTACATTTCTCAGGATAAAGAGGTTTTGATCCACATCTATAAATTATTAATAAATAAATTTACAAATTGATAATGCAAATTGTTTCTTTAGTGATATATATTTGATTGGGATAAGGCAAATATAGCGTGGGTTAAGATAATTAGCGGTCTTTCAAAATTATTTTTTCCCCCGGATATTTGTTGAACATTGACATTTTTGTTAAATAGAGCATAGCACTTAATACAGAATATTTCTGAAAATCTATCATAGTTTTAAAGCGCCCCCCCCTCCATGTTGCGCAATTTTTAAATTGGAGGTTCGTTTTGTTTCGAGTAATTTTATCATCCAATTAAACAAAAGTTAGTATTAATTTTTTAGTATCAGCTCAATGGTTTAGATAGTATAAATCAGAGTCTATATTTAAATATTGGTCAAAAAAAAAAATGTAAACTGTTACAACACAATCATTCTTCATCAAATTTATTCAATTACTTGTAGTCCTCGAAGAGATAAAAGAGCAGATATTAAATTTCCATAAAAACTGAGAAGGAAATTTAAATAGAAAGGTATATATGACATTTTGTAATTATTTTTATTTTTCTCAAAGAATATATTTCGTATAGTAAAGAACCCTTTTATTATACCTTCCCCTCCCCTCTCCCCCCCAAAAAAGGGGGTAGGACTCGGAAAAAGAGCCAAAAAATTTCTTTGAAGTAGAACCAAAACTATGTTTGCTTTGTTTTGTCGAATATTTTGAAACAATATGAGTTACAAACCGAAATTGCATGAAATGAGTAACTGTAGTTTCTAATAATACATTATCCATATAATTTTTTTTTTTTTTTAAATGAAAGCAAAATATTCGTTTTTCTCCTCACGAATAAAATATCTAAACAGGATGATTATTTTTACAATAATTCGATATAAAAAAATCAGATATTTATTCTTTAATTTACCTTCATCTCAAAATGTTCGAATGAACATTTTAGAGCACGAAAATTAAGTGCACACTTCGTACTAACGAACCGTAACCGGTATACAGAGGCATTTTCTTCCAAAGCATTAGTACTATTGTATTTTGAGAAAAATTCATCTTTTAAATATTGAGTTTGGACATTTTCTGTTTTCTAATTAACTCTAACGAAATAGATTTAACTTTAGTATCTTATGTCGTTAATAATATCAAGATTTATTTTACAAGTATCTTCTTTGAAAAATTGAAGGTTGGTTATTATCAGGTTTGAACATATGTCTCATCAAATCTTTTTATTATTATTAAATACAAACATTAAAAATTAGTTAAACTGGACTAAGAGTTATATATCATTTCATAAGACATCAGAATTAATAATATACTTATTTTCCGAAATTTACACTGAAAGATTTCTCATTATTTGTAAATATAAATTAAATTTAATATGTTTTTATGAAATTACATAGCAGGAGAAATCTGTAGCATTGTGAGTGCATTGATTGATACCACATAAATGCTTAACGTAAAGCATTTTAATTAGAATTAAAAAAAAAAAAAAAAAAAAGATAGCGATACCATGAATAAAACAATCATTTAAAAAACTGACCAAAAAAATTCAACTAATTTTTTTTCTCTGACGAATGAAATAAAGAAAGTAAAGTAAACGTATAAAATTCATTACAGGCACGGTATATCTTTTAAATAAGATATATGTAAATGTTTTAATAATTTACATGTTAAATAATTAGTGTACCTTTATATACATCTAAATGAAACTTCGATTACTTATTTGATGAAAAAAATTTACATGACTACCTCTCAATAAACACACATGCATATGTTTCTTATACGAACTTAAACATGAATTCTTTAGAGTTTAGTATATTTATTTAAATTTATTTGTCATTTGAATAATTAATGAAGGCTTTTAATCTGATCTTGATTCAATAGATGGCAGCACTACTTTGGAAGTTGAGTATTTGAAACTGTACACGGAAAGAAAAAAAGAACTTTAGGAGTTCGTATTGGCTGCACTTCTACGCATGCCTACGTTTGAAATTTGCCAATGAAATTAAAGATAAGAGTGAAATTACGAAAATTGGCGATCTTCTGGAACAATAATTATCACACAATTCTTTTTGCATACAATTTCATTAGGAAACAATTATATACAACCCATTAAAAAGAATTTTATCACAATGAATAACATTATTTTCTTACTAAATAGAATAGAAGTTTTTGCATAAATCTTGCATCACTAATAATTTAAATATTTTTCTTAAAAAAATTCTTTTAATTACTACTAGGTCTTAAATTAACCACCCACCCACACCCACCCAGTAGTAGCTAATCTATTATTTTACTATACATAATATATAACAGCATGTAAACTTTCACATTCAGCACACAAAACTCTATAACAGCACTTCCTTTTTTTAGTTTTCAATTAATGAAGAAGATGGAAATTATTTTTCACTGCATTTCATTCACGTAAAAGATGCTCACAAATATTTTTGAATTATAACTTTCACTTATGGGAGGCGAAGAGAAACGAACACCAGATATGATTTCATTGATAAATTGCAAGGATCAATTAGAATTAGTACAACAGTTCTCACACGGAATTTTCGATAAGAGGTTTATAAGAATATCAATCTTTACGGTGAAGTAGTTTAATTATTTACTTTTAGGGTAGATGATTTGAAAAACGAAGGTCATAAATTTCAGAATTGGTAAATACCCTCCCGCCTTTTTTTTTGGTCGATTTTTCCTATCGAAATTACAGTTGAACATAAGAGTTTATTTTTATCTTCATAATTAATTTTTTTCCATCACCTAGAGAAAACAGGAATTTAACTCGGAGGATTCCAAAGAAAAGAACAGAAAAGTCTTTGCTGTCTCTGAAAGAGTGCTTCAGGTTTAGTGTTTGTAGACGAAGAGAAGGAGTGCATCCCTAAAAAAGGCATTCCCAAAAATACAAATTTTATTCTCGTGGTATCTTAATTATTTTTCTTAAATGATTTTCACTTTCTAAATTTTTAAAACTTGATAAAATGATATCAATACTTGAACACTTTTAAATATGAGAAATAAGATGAATATAGCGAATTATTTACTTTTTACATAGTGGTAATACAAACTAAAAAAATTGCTTCTGTCATGGCAATAACGATATGCACTCCCAAAACTATCTTCTGGGTACGCCACTGCAAATCTTACTTCATGGAAGGGGCCATGAAGTTAGAAACGAAACCATTAGGCTACCGAAATTCATAGTGGCGTGTATAAGATATGGGGAGTGAGGTACTAAACCAGGCTTTGGGCTCTGTTTTATTCTTCGAACCAGAACATAGCTGTAAATTACGAGCGCTCTGAGAGAGTGAGAAAGGGGCAGGGACAAAATTGAGAGATTCTAATACGAATGCGAGAAGATAACTAGTCATCGTTTTTTGTACTTCAAGTATATTCATTATAAATTTTAAATAAACTTCTTGAAATATCAGTTAATCTTTATTATTTAAGAGAATTTCAGATTTAACTCATAATTTTTTATATGAA
>BMAW01019319.1:928041-944295 GCA_019974015.1 Nephila pilipes
TTTTTTTTTGAAAAGCTAGTCCGACCTGTTGCTTGAACATGATGGGTTAAAAAGCGCTTCTTTCTCTTTGTTTCGCATTTATATATTTTAGTGCTTCGATGGTCGTTTGAACTAAAAATGCATGTTGTGTTTTGTATTATTGAGTTTGAGCATGGATTTGGATTCTTCAAGTTATTTTTATTAACAGAATGTTAGTTTAACACACAAACAATTTTTTTTAAAAAGTAATTATCAAGAATATTGTCACAGTTGTCGACAAACAAGTAATGCATTAAGAAAACACCTATGAAGGTAAAATAAAAATATTTCAAAAACTGCAACGTATAATCAGAATCATTATACATTTTAATCCTTTGATATATATTTTTAAGCCCGGATTCATCTCGATCGAATATATTTTCCAAAGAAATGAAATAAACACAAAATCTACTGTATTTCTTACTACCAGAAGAGTAAACTGATTTATAATCCAAATATGATGTGAATAAATTTTTTAAAATGCTGAAAATAAAATTATACTATGCATTTTTTAAAAATATATCTTTCGTTGAAACAAATAAAAGAGGAATAAATCATATACAACATTTGAAAAGCAAGTTATGTGTTTTAATTTTCACATGATTACATTCTCTTTTAATAAAAAAGAATTTCACGAGAAAAATTGAAAACAACACATGTAAAATTTCATCTAGTCTCTTATTTGTATAATATCTTCATCAAATTTTTGAGACAAGAGAAATTATAATATTGAAAGCAGATTAATAAAAATATATGTAATAAATTCGAAACATTTCGTGTACAATATCGAGAAGATTTTATATTAATTGAAAAATACATAGAAAAAAATGCACACTCATATATTTTCTGCCAAATAGTTATGATGGCTTCTGTTTCGAGTTTTCACGCATTTCTCTCTTCAACTAAACTTTTAGACTACTTTATGACGTCATTTGATATGAAAACCTCACCTTGTGAATAAACCGTTGCTCATGTAAATCATCACTGCGATATATGTATGAAGTGCCGTTTCTGAGAGATGAGAATGAGATAGAAAGATTGGACACATTAAAAAACTGATAAACGGTTAGCGAGATAATAATGATCACGAATTTGGTGGAAGAAAGTTAAATGATCGTCGGGTAACTGATACAGGACTCGGACCCACTGTATAAACATTATTCCTGGCTCGGGTCCACTTCTGCAATTATTGAAGCTTTAGTTGATGTGCGAGTGTGCCGCGAGCTAGTTCCAGCACCATATTTACAATAAAAACATTTATCAGGGAATATTCTGAAACTAGAATAAAAACAGTTTAAATACTTGTCAGTCGTTCCATTTCCGTGATTTCCAATTCGTCTTCGCTACCTTATCCTGGCTCAAAATTGCGAATTATGTTGCCAGTAACTCTTGAGCTGTTCAAATATGGCGTTAATGAAATCAAATTACGCAAACTAATTCTGTTATACAACATAGTTGAAATGATTCATTGCAATGTACTTAAGTGCACAAAAATCTTTTTTTTACAAGGTTTTTTTTTACTCGATTTTGAAATAACACTATTCGCCGATATACTTTTTTACACGAATTGTTTATTCTAGCACGAATCCCCCCCCCCTTTTTTTTAATTCTAATTTTGACAGTGTAATCAGAAGACGGTTGGTTTATGCTCACACGTGTGTGAGTGATTTGGTCTACTTCATGGCGTGTTTACTTTGCATTCTGGAGTTAAGGGGAATACCCGAATTTTATAATAACTTTTTTCTTTATTTCGTTATTCTTCAACTCGAACACAGCATTTCGTTCTTCAGCCGGTTTCATAGAAACTCGGGATACACTGGGAAAAAAGGGTGGCTATAACTAACAAAATTCGTGAAGTTTGACAAGGAAAGAAAAAATGAAGTTTCATAGTACAAAAATCAGCTGTGTGTTCTGAAATTATAATTCTATCGAATGCAATTGGTGGCGAAGGTTTTTAACAACATGCAAACGGCTGAAATCCAAGAATTGATGTTAGAAAGCCCTTTAGATGAGGACGATATGATCGAATTTATGACAGTTTATGTTAATAAAGAAGTCGATAAAAAATCGAAATCGAAGATAAAGTTCTACTATTAAGAGCTGATTTAATTCGCGAGGGCTTGAAATTTGCTAGTATGGAACAACATTTTCTTAATCATGATCCTGTATAGAGAATGAATTAAAATTTCAACGTAATCTTAAGTTTTATGTAGCAGGATAACAAGAATTATACGAGCAACTTGAGGGAAACAACAACAACAAAAAAGCCGCTAATAACATGCTTTGTAACAACAAAAAACCAAAAGAGGCCGTTAATAACGAATGAATTTCTTCATTTGAATCGAAGCCATCAGTTGTGCCAGACATAATTGAGACATCTACTGATGATAGTAATTTTGATCCATTTCGTAATAAACGTGCACGCTAGTTATCAAGTAGCGATGAATAGTTGTTAGTAGTTTTATTCCTAATTTTAATTTTAATTATTTTTTAATGTTGTATGGACCTATAGACTGAATTTTCTCTGTACCCTAATTTTGATTTTTTTTTTCGTAACAAAAATTAATTGTTTTTGTTTTATAAATATGTAATATGGATTTTATTATTACTTTCTTGCACGGTTTTTTGGAAAATATTTAGAGTTTTTTCATCATGCACAATTTTTAAAGTTGTGGTTAAAGTTATCCCCAAATATATCATAAGTGGCATGTATTTTTTTACACGATTTTTTTTGCACGGTTTTCTAAAGAACGTATCTACCGAGTAAAAAAGAGTTGGGTGTATTATGTTAGTCACTATTAAATCTTTCTGAAATCTTTTTTGTTTGTAAGCTCTCTTTGTGCATTCCCCCTCTCTCTATCTCACGCACGCACACACTAGTGTTCAAAATAATCCTGATCGTGCGTAACATTAGTCAGAGTCGTAAGGCATGAAACAACAGTTTGCTGAATAGAACAAAAAATGGGTTAATAGGGGCGTATGGTCCCCTATTACAGATACGCAGGCCTCGCATCGTGATTTTATGCTCGAAATTACAGAGTTTATGAATTCCTGTAGTAATGGATCCCACTCATTCAGAAACGCTATTTTCAGGTCTTGGATGGTTCTCGGAGGGCGGTTGCGAATTGCAATTGCCCTTCCCAGAGTGTCCCAGGCATGCTCTATAGAAATGCTGCCTAGAGATCTGGCTGGGCAATACATCCGGCGAATATCCTAACTTTCCAGAAATTCGTCGAGCATCTGAGTTCTACGTGACCTCGCGTTGTCATCCATTAAAAGGAAATCAGAACCAATTGGACCCCTGAAAAGATAAACATAGGGCTCCAAGACCTCAAACCTATACCTCTTAGCAGTCACAGTGCCTCTTTCAAAGACTTGTAAATGTGTATGAAAATCCAATCATAATGCCTGCCCAGACCATCAAGCCTTCGCTGCTGTGATGGTCAATTTCTGAACATTGGAGGGTAGGTAGAGGGTCCCTGGTTCTCTCCATATAAAAATACAGCGAGAATCACTGGTCAGGTTGAACCGGGACTCATCAGTGAAGAGAACGGTCGCCCATTGATCCATGCTCCAATCTCTATAATTTCTGCACCATTTTAAGCGGACTCTCCTGTTCGCAGAACTGAGTGGGACGCAAACAACAGGTATGCTAGCTAACTGCCCTCTCTCAAAAAGTTTTCTGAAAACAGTCTACCTTGAAACTGGGTTCCTGTGGCCGCATTCAACTCATGAGAGATCTGAGAAGGTGTACCATAGCTATTACGCCGAGCTATAATGGACAAATAACGATCTTTTCTGGCCGTCGTGGCTCTTGGACGACCTTGCCCAGACTTTCTCTTGACGGATTCGGTATCCTGAAACTGTTTCCATAAAATGGACACGACGCTGGACATTAAATCGTATTCTTTGCAAATCTGGATTTGAGACTGGCCTGCTTCTAGTCTATCCATAATTCGCCACCTCATTCCAACATCTAAACGTTGGCGGTTACTTAGTTTTACGATATGATATTTAATTTAAGCGATTGCTAAAAAAATACACCAAGAAATTCGGCGAAATGTGCTATCGAACGAGATGCGGATTTTGGCAAGGTGCTCATAAATCCTGTTTTTCGGCTAGTTCTGCCCCCCCCCCTCCTCAAAAGGAAAAGGTTGCTTGAGTATTCGACGTACAAGATTTACATCTTTATTTCGAAGCAGTATTTTTACATTTCGTTCAATTCTTTTCATGAAATTCGACAAACGTAAGCAAATTCTCTTAATTTTGAACACCACTGTGTGCGTGTGGGGGGGGGGGGGGTGATCCGAATTTGGAATAAACTCCCGACTATAGAGGGGGTGCCTCTGCTAATGAAGGGAACACGTTCTCGAAAGTCTGACGACAAGAATCATCAGAATAATAAAGATGACCTGTGATTTTGTAGGTGATGCAGATGTTGAAGACGAAAATTACTTATGTTTAAATGTTAACGTGAACCGTCTTAATTAAATGAATTAGTAACATAGACACACACACACACACACACATCGATCAATAACTCCCGAGTCTAACATTGAAAACAACATTTTTTTTGCAAAATTTTTTTTTATTCATCAACATAACACCTTTTGTTAATCACCTTTTAGGGTGATACAATCGTTCCAACGCTTTTCCAAATCTTTTTTTTTTTTTTTTTTTCCGCAAGAAATCTTTTTTGTTGCGAGTAAATAGCGATAAAAAGCTTTCTGAATCATCGACTCGTTGCTGTTTTTGTTCCATCGAAAGCAATCGCGGCACCCACTTGGAAAAAACCTTTTTCATGCTCAATTTTTCATGAAGGATAGTAAATACACTTCCATATGATATCTGTGTCATCTCAGCAATCTCACGGAGCTTCACTTTACGATCTTTCATTATAATTTTTGTCACTTCACTCACATTTTCCGGTGTAACGGCTTCCACAGGTCTACCCGAGCGTTCCGCGTCATTTGTGTCGGTACGACCACGTTTAAACTCGGCAAACCACCGACAAATCGTTGCTTTTGATGCACAAGAGTCCGGGTAACATTTTTCAATCCATTGTTTCGCTTGCACTGTGTTTTTACCCATTAAAAAACAATGTTTTATCAGAACACGAAACTCGGTTTTTTCCATTTTTTAAACAAACTACAAAACGACTTTACTCCAACCTCGATAACTCAGCTGTTTCTGGTCCGATCGACTTAAAATTTTGACACGTTTCAAGCAAAGGTTAGTACTCTAGAAAGACTTGGTTACTGGTTTACTACGAGCGCCATCTCTGGGTTAGTCTCGGAAGTTATTGATTGATGTGTTATATATAGGCAGACAGATCGGGATAACGGAGGAAGCAGCACACGTCTACTAGTCTCAGTGACACACACACACACAACACATACTCAAGTGTTTTTTTTTTTTAAATTAAATTAAATTACATATTTTTATTTAGTCGAGACTCGTGTTGGAGAAAACTTATGGCCGAAATCGCACAACTTAATTGGTATACATCGTAAGTTTGTTTCTTCCTTTAAGACTTACTAATCTTCTCATCAGCTCACATACAGACAAGTCTGGAAGCTCAACTTGCCAGATCTATCAAATAATTTATACCACATGCCAGATCAAAATGTAAAAATTTCACAGATACTTAAACTAACTCTCGATTTGAAACTGGACTGCAAACCCAAACATCCAAACTCTGGTAAAACTAAGACTCCCACGCCAACTATTAACAAATACCACGTGCTCATTTAAAAAGTCGTCAGGAAGCGTTTGAGAACATGTCTTTTTCACTGTGTTAATGTAATCAAAATTCTAATGCACGTGAGTCACCTTAGTCTTATTTCGAGTAGAAGGTCAAATCTACGTGAATCTAAATCCTATGGACATACAATGCGTTCTTGAGTCTAAAACATTAGTTTTTAAAGCATTTACTGATTATGACACAAATGCGTGATGTTAGGGGGAGGGGATGAACCAGAAAACACTCAGCCGTCCCGAAAGAGTTCCTGACCCTAATCAATTACTCTACCTCGACTACGGAATATGAAATTAAATTTTACTTATTCAATGCATATGGGTAGTGCTGTTATCTTCAATAAGAACATTTAACTGAAGTCTATAATGCTTATAACAACATACAAATTCAACTAATACTACAGCAATTTACAGCAGATATTTTATGGCAAACAAGGCAATGTTAAAGAGTATTCATTAAAAGCAAAGATAACGAGTAAATTATTCAAGGCCTATCTGAAACACTTTCACGCATCCCTGTTCAAAACTTTTACACCAGAGTTTTCGCTTTCGTTTCTCACTAAGTGAGTTGTGGGCTGATGGTTTGTGAGCGAAAGAGTGCCGTAAGAAGTATGTTAGTTTATAGAATTGGTAAGTGGTTTCATAAATATTGTTACGGAAAGTTTCGACTTTCTTTCCCTTCCCATCCGCAGAGGTTTCATGACCAGAAAGATAGTTTTCATGTATGCAGAAAATGCGAAGTCTGTATGCTGAATTAGTAGGGATGACCTTGGCGATAAATGTGGTCACCAGATATCGCCAAGTCGTCGAATTCGACGATAAAAATAGACACTTTCAGATTCCTCAGAAGTGTCTGGAATTATTTTGAAAGATATTAAAATGTTTCTCTTTCTCTCTCTCTCTGTATGTATATATATATATATATATATATATATATATATATATATATATATATATGTGTGTGTGTGTGTGTGTGTGTGTGCGTGTGCGTGCGTTTCTTGATATATTGCATGTACCTCATGCGATATTCTGAACTGTGGCATACAACGATTGATCGAACTGTAACTGGTATTATTGGGTTTTTTATATGAGTGTGAGATTTTTTTTCCCTAAGGAAAAAAAAGGAAGTACATGTATTAAAGGCTCCCATCTAAGGGCATTTTGATTTCATGGACGTAGTGTGAATATTCTTCAGAATTTCTATAACAGTCCTAAAAATCTAGACTATTTGATTAAAAAATAGATTAAAAATTCAAATACTCTTATAAAATTCAATACTTCAAATACTCTTTCAAATACTCTTATTTGCATTTAAATGCAAAAAAGAGTATTTGAAAGAAAAAAACAATGAAAGTTTCTGCGGTATTACATTTTCTACCAAATTTCTGAAAATATAATATTTTTTTAAGGACCAGGAAAACCCACAAAAGAATTATTAAAATCGGAGTAAAATTTTTTTAAAAAAATTGGGGGTGGGAGATATGTTAAGTAATTCTACAGAGACCTTCATTATGTTTTGCCCTTACGGATGCATTTAATTGCATTTAAATAGATAAAGTATTAAAGATTTGAGAACGGTTATAGACATTTCTCAGGATTAACATTACGTTCACTTGATCAAAATCCCGGAAGTAAATTATGTTTTTAAGTAAACCCAAAGTATGTTTTTGCTATTCGATGAATTTTTCATAAAAATGCTTCTCATTGGAGGAAAATCAGAAAATTTCTCTTGTACACAATCCAACAATGAAGCAATTGTCGCTCTAAGTTCAACGTATAAAAATTTATATATAGGTATTTCTGAACACCACCACAAAACTTAAAAACATATACTTTGTGTGTGTATGCATATATGTATATGTATGTACACACACATATATATGTGTGTGTCATAGTACAAAAAGGAAAAAAAACTTGAAATCATTGAATAACGAATTAATTAATATTCATACAAGAGGGGAGAAGATACATTGGAAAGGATGGACGACACACGTCCATTTTCTCTGATTGTGAAGAACGAAGTACAGAGAGAGTTTTTCCCTCTCTTTCTTTCTCGAAAGAAGTTAAACTAAGGATTTTACAGATCACATGGTAATAAATGTAGGGATCTTAAGGTAATTTACACGGATTCCGAGTATCTGGTAGGGAAAATCCTTATAAGTTCAGAGCGTGGGAAATGCTGATCTAAGCAATTCTGGAAATCGTGTGATCGCATAAATTTTAGGATTAAAAGGGATGGGAACACGAAATAACGATGAACGTATCACCATGGTAGTTAAAATACAGGGTAAATTAGGAAATTAATTTAATTTAAAGGACATTAATAAAAATACAGATATGACCCTTTATCACTGTGAAGTTTTATTTTCTATGTTTAAAAGTCAGAACTTCGTTAAATCCTTCCGCTTTTCACGGAATTGTGGCTTCGAACCCTGATGCCATGAAAGAACCTGCACATAAATCTTTTCTCCTTAAATAGTGTTGCAATGGATTTTGGAGTAGGAGACTTGTTTAAGAAAAAGTTCTTTAACCTTACTTGATTAAACTAATTTGATTTCCCCCACAAAATTTTTATCGAGAGAAGTATAATTCTCACTGCCACTGGAGAGATATCTTCCGAAAACTTAGAATTGCAACACCTATCTCTGTCTGGACACGCGAGCGTGTGAGTATATATATATATATATATATATATATATATATATATATATGATTGATTGATAATTGATGTCGCATTTTGAAGCAACACGAGAACTATGGCGACGGTCCATGTACTTTCAAACCTCGATCAAGTCCTGAGATGTTCCCTTTCTCCAAGCTTCCACACCAAGCCAAATGGAGGATTTAGCACTTTGACCCAAATTTAACGTGCATCAGCCTCGCTAAATGGTGGGTATTCAGTGGCACCTGGGCACGAGCTCACGACTCGATGGAAACAACACTGACTCTGAGGGCGCAACTATGGCCACTAGACTACCCCGGGCACTTATTCTATTTTGAATTTCAATATATGAAATCGTTGAAAAATATTGCGCGTTTTTTTTTTTTTTTTTTTTTTTTTTTTTATGTATTTAAAAATGGCAGCATAAAGTGATGAAATGATTGATTAGAAAGAAGTTTTTAAAAAAGACGAATTTGTTGGGAAGTGCACTATCAAAGCTTGTTAAAGAGTTAATTCACAGGAACAGGAATCATCTGGTTCTTACTATGGTTACGAGCAACTCATACGTTCAAATGTTTGATTCTGAATTGATTATTTTAAAAAAGAAAATAAACTTTTGTTGAGGTCATAAATTTAAGTAAGAGCCTCATAAAAAATACATAATATTTATATAAAACATGCTATTATTAAGGAAATGGATTTTCAAAAATATTTACCTTAAGTAAAGACTATCCATAAATTTATTTTAAAAAAAATCACTATCTTTCAAAAAATGTCAATTAAATAAGATATTTTCCCATTAATTAGCTATCATAAGTAAAATTATGTAGGAAACTACTATAATTTTATCTTATTTCATTTTATTAATTTTTATTTATCGAAAATATAATAATGATAATATATTAAATATTTAAAGGTTAATTGGTATATACTATGAGAAAATACACAATTATTTTTGTTAAACATTTTACATGCGATTTACCTCACATAATCAAAGAGATTAGAATTATATTTTTTTTTTCACACTCGACCAAAAAATCTCTACAAACAAATAAAAAAATTCTAAAAATTATCTGAGTAATATTTCACTTCTTTTTTTCAAGGGCAAAGTCTAATTTTCATGACATATTTTTGTTAAATGTAACACCAACCTTTTTGATTCTTAGCAATTCAAACTTTTCACCAGATAAAATATTGTTTTTTAAATAAAAAAAAATCTAAATAATTAAAAATAAAGAAAAACAACGACTCAATCATTACATGCACAAAACATAAATCAATAAAAACACAAGTATAAATACATAAATATAATCTTACCTCTTTATTCCTTCAATAGAGCTTCATTAACCAGCAACCTTGTAGCATCAGAAACTTTTCGTCTTCCTAATTCACTCTCCATTTAAAATACGATCAAATCACCCGATTTAATCACATCATATAGCCGAAGCACACACAACATAGGCAGAACTACTAATAAACGCCACAAAAAAATAGTTCCCACTTTCACGTAACAATAATGACAGGCGCACGAGGATTTTTCTTCCGTGGCACAAAAGACAAGTCGGAGCACGGGGAAAGCGGATAACTGCTAACTAGCGCACCGCCACCGCTTGACACGTTGCTTCCACAGATTAGGGAAGGATCATCAAATGAAGGTAATCCTACTGCGGTTCTTCTTCTTTATCTATTTCCTCTACTTCACCTTCTTCTTCTCCAGCAGAGTTTCTTTGCAAAAAGGGAACTACTTCTTTCTTAATCCCGAAGCTGCTGCGATGAAAGATTTGGGATTGGGACTTCTTCATCTTTGGGATGGAATGCTTTAATTAAAGTTCCCAAGTCTGTTCTGGTTCCAGGGTTGGTCGGATAACAAGCGGAAGGATAATCGGAGGGGGAAGGAAGGTTTTTTTGAGGGTTGGAGGTGTAGTAATTCCCAAGAAGAAAAGAAAAAAAATGAATGATGATAATGAAAGAGATGAGAGGGGGGAGGGGGGTACGAAAGATCTTACGAGAAAGGTGATGAAAATTGAGTTAATAAAAGAAAATGGAATTAAGTAAACTATTATATCGTTGAAAATTATCCTATTACAAATACTAGATTAGTTTATAGCAATGTTGCTGAATTTTTTGCACTCTATGAAAAATAAGGAATTAAACTAACTTATAATTAGACACTGAATAATTTTATTTATTTCATAAAGCTCAATCAATGAATTTTCTAATGAACCGCCTAATTTATTAAGTTTGGAAAGAATAATTAAATTTTATTAATCACACAAAATAAAACATAGTAGCAGTGCATTAGTAGCTCTATTAGGTATTATATAATTATCTGAAAATAGAACTATACCATTTAAATGAATTTTAGATACTCATAGTTTCTCAAAGTATTTTGAAACTTTAATGGGTATGCAGTTATTTTCCCCCCCAAAAAAATCAAAAAAGAATATAATTTAAAGAATGTAGCTATTTTTTAAAATGAAATAACTCATTGATTAACTTTTTGTTATAAATATACTCCAGTGAAATGTTTTACAACAATATTATCAATAAGTTCTCCTCAATTACACAACTTCTGTTCAGACTATTAGAATGAATTTATTTTTACTACAAGAAAATTCATACATTGGATTATTATTTAAGAATTAAAAAAATATGGTCAAAACAACTGGAAAAATTAAGCTATAAAAATTATTATAGGATAGAGATAAAAAAAAAGGACTTAACTCCATCTCCAACACAATTTTTCGAAAATAAACATTTTACCCTAGAAAAGATATTTAATGAATCACCGATGAATTATAATTTCATTAATTTTCATGTTATTACATATTTAGAAAATGTTATCTATTTTTATTTTTAAAAAAAATAGCAGTAAACTAAAATAAATTTAGTGTTTCGGAAGAATTATCATCAAAAAGTAATGGACGTCAAAATGTTTTTCAAATTAATAGAAATGAATGCCACATAAAGGAGGAAAGGAAATTTGTATTATTTAAATCAAATTTTTCATTAGATATCTATCATATCTAAAATGACATAAAATAATCGAAAAAGATAAAAAAAAAAAAAAAAAAAAATTCAGTAATTGAACACGAAAACATCAAGTATGATTCTTGTTCCTCCCTCTTTCCTTACTCCTATTTAAGTTTCAATGGTGCATGAAAAATTGGAATAAAGACATGTTTCGTTATTTTGTGATGTTTGTTCATGTTGATATTACGTAATATAATACGATTTCCATCCATTCTATCGATTTGATTTCTTCCAGCGACAGCATGTTCATTTCTCGAAATTTATACAAATATGTAGAAATGGAAAATAACAGCATTTTCTAGGGGGGAAAAAACGCTTTCTCACATTAGGACAACAGAAGGGACTGAGTACGCGACGAACGTAGGAGTATCACAGTTCTAAGACATATTGTCGCTAACATTGTCAGTAATAAGATGAGTCTGAATTTATGTTTTGAATTAGTAATAATAGCAACTTTTGTCTCTTTTCCCATTTTTATGTATTCGATACGAAGCTTGGTTAAAAAGTAATGCTTCCACGGCCATAATTTTTATTTGTCATCCGATTTTCAAACTTCTTGGCCCACACTTGAAAGTTACATATATCCTCTACGTAATACATTTGTTTTCTTTGTTCCCAGATTTTGTTGGTGTTTTGAGAACCAAAGAAGGCTATCCGAATGGACATGAAAATACAACAGCGAGAGGTCAATGGACCCAACCTTGCACTTTGTGACTTTTGCCTCTTCCCAAAGATGTAAGATCGCCACAAGGACATCATCTTCGTTTTGGCAACGAGAGGAAAATTTTCCATTAAAGCATGGCGCCGACACCAATCACTGAAATTCTTCAGGTTCGACCGACTAGTCAAGATTCAAGAACCTGTATAGTTTTTACCAGTAATTTAGAATCTCAAGAAAGGATCGAAAGTTTCAAACAATAAAAATAAAACGTTTTGATATTTTGATATTTCCCAGCATTTTAGCTGAAAGTACATTCATTATAACAACCAGAAACATAAAAGGAAGTGATTAATTTCACGATAAAGAGAGGGAAAAAAAAAAGCGCCAAATATAACTATTCCCATCACAATCCAACTTCGCCAACAACAAATCCATCGGCAAAGTGGACAAGACATTGGCGAGCAATTTAGTATATGCCGTCATATCAACATTACTTTTTCATTCTTTTATATATATTTTTTTCAAGGAGTTGGCTCGAAGGAAAGCGGAAAACAATAATCGATTAATCGGGCAGTAACAAAAACCACCATTAAATAAGGAGAGCGATTATAGCTCGATTAAGGAGACGTTGCCAAAGCTACAGTCAGTTCGCCCTTTCGCCAAACCAGACTGGTCCATCAATATAATCCTCAAGATCCATGGAATTGTTGGACTTCTTTTTTTTTTCTCGTTCGTGTGCCACTAAACGAAGTGGCAAGAGAAACACGAGTTTTGTTTTTTCTATCCCTTCATCTTTGTGCCGCATTTGTACGGACAAGATGACCACTTTTTTGGGTTTTTGTTTTTATTGCGGTCGGACATGGGAGTGTGGGCCGAAACGCATGATTAATGGGTCATCCTTGACCCATGTGCTGCCTGACAGGAGTCAACGACTGCTCCGTGCCTCAGCGCAGAGAGATATATAATTTTTTTTTCCGCCGTCTGTGTGTGTCTACTCTATGCAACCCGTTGCGAACTTTTTGCGTTCCTCAACGCGACGACAAACATTGTGATGGATAACAGAGCAGGACAAAGAACAAAAATAAGAACGGGCTTTTGTTCTTTTGTCAATGGCAGTCGAGAGGGAGGAGCGCGGAAAGAAAAGAAAGAAAGGAAGGGTGGGGGGGGGGAGAAGATTCCCGAAAGGTACCGAGAAGTTGGGAGGGTAAATGTTGTAAATACAGAAAAGACAGATTCTGGCAAATTGAAACAAAGCATGCTGTTCGGATATTTGACGTAGACAGGAGGCAGAGGAGGATAGGGAGGTGGGTTTGTATTATCTTATTTGTTTATATGTTATTTATCTTTTTGTCGTCTGGAGTCAAACAGTTGGTGGACCGTTTACGATAGGATTGAACAACGGCTTGGTGTGATGAAAGTTTGCGGACATCGTCTCTCTTGATGAAATCTGAAAAGAATATAAAATAATTGACATTAAATGTATTCAACAATCTCTGTAATATATACGTATGTATTTTTAATAGTACAAATTGCTGCTGCTTTCATTGATTATATACATATGAATAAATTCACAACCGAACTCAAATGCATATATATATATATATCTCCACAATGAATTAAAAAATTAAAATGACTTTAAAGATTAATGACTAAGTAAAAAAAGTAAATTTAAAATTCATCGTGCAATAAAGATCATTTATTCATTTCAGTAAGAGAGAGAAGCAATAAATATATATATTTTGAAGGTGAAGACAAGAGAAAAAGCTCCGCCGTCTCGATTACAACTCGTGCAGGTTAATTTATAATGGGGATTTCTATGTATATTTCTAAATCAAGTGGTGAAAGATAAAGGGATAATGAAATGATATTGATGACGTCTATCAGTTTAGTAGGGATTATTTCCACCAGATTTATGATTATGTAAAAGTTGATTCAACAGATTTTATGAGATTATTTAACAGATTATATATATATATATATATATATATATATATATATATATATATATATATATATATATATATAATCAAAGTAACACGTATGGAATTATAGAATTATATTAATTTTCAAACACACGCTATTTCTTATTTTATGTACAATGCAAAGTTTATGCTGAATCTTTGGATTTATTCCTCTTTGGTTCTTCGAAATAATCAATAATCTTCGAATAAACCCAAATAAGATAATTTCTTATTTGTGTTCTATTTTTCCTTTTCTATTCATTATTAAACAATAATAAATTACAATATCAATATAAAATATTATACTCTAGGGATAATAAAACTTAATTAAATAATTTAAGGCCACCAGTCGTTTTCAATATGTGCACGCAAGCATTATTGTATATATAAATTTTATTTTCCTTTTGAAATCGAGACTATTGTACATAGTTGAGTGCAATAAAATGTATGCGAAAGAACAAAAAATAATGCAAGTTTCTGCGGAATAATATTTTTTCCCGATTCCTGAAATTATTTTCAATTTTTTTTTTTTTTTTAAGATCTGAAAAACCCACAAGTGATCCTCCGTCTACCAGTAATTTTCAATTCATGAACATATAATGTTAATCCCAATGAGTTTTTAATTTCTTTTTTTAATTCCAGACTATTATACTTATTTCGGTGGAATGGAATGCATTCAAAAGACGGGGGTATGCAGGTATCTTTAAAATTGTATTTTCCCTCTTGTTTCGCAACTATTTTTAAATATTTTTTAAAGAAAAATCTGGGAATCCAAACAAGAAGCATTAAAACTATAACATTTTTGAAAATCGGATATAAAACGTATGACACACCTTTATTATTTTTTCTTTGGGTATTATTCTTTACCCCCACCTTCCCCCTGGAATCAAAGACATACAAATTCGATAATAGAATTCAGCAGCAATTCGATCGGTCAGATTCGATTAACGCTAATTATAATCTCAAATTCAACATGACTATTAGAGGGAAACCTGAAGTACCAAATCTGAGGCATAAATAAAAAAATCATATTACAAGTTCAAGAGTCATTCGATTCAGATTAAAATCATTTCGTGCAGTTCCAGCGCTGCACAAATGAAACTAAAAACTCGCACTCAGTGCGCTGAATTTTAATGTTAATTATAAATATACACAGTTACATCTCTTCAAGGAAACTGATACGCCTTCGACAAGGAAAAACGAGCTTATTTTATTCCAAATTTAGAGCTTATTTTATTCCAAGTTTATTTAAATTTGATATGGTAGTAAAAAAAATGGTGATAAAAAATATATTAAATTGTATATGTATGGTTTCGATCACGCAGAGGGGGAAATAGTTGATCCTGTGGCGTATCAAACCCTTGACTACTGGTCCAAAGAAAAATTGACAGGTCGCTTTTTGCTACGACCAGACTAAAAGGACATTTTTTCGGGCAGTTATTATGGCGTTTTAACTTCTAGTATTGTTGTTGAATAGAGCCGACGCATACTCCCCCTCCAGTATCATCGTAACGATACGAAGAGGAATATTCTGAACGATATTTGCAAAGAAGTTTTTCAGCTCTTCTGCAATTTATATCCCTCCCCTTTCTGTTGAATCGAGTTTTGCGCGGAATAGTTTTCAATTTAACGTCATCGGTTGTCTCGAGTCGAGTGGCGGGTCTCGTCGACGCCTACACAGTAGCCAGATATCACAAGATGCGATTCATGTTACACTGTTTGAAGATGCGAACATCGCGTTGTCGTGACCTGAGGGACCACAGGTAAACAAATTCCGAAAACATCCTAAAGCGAACGGCTCGATTGGCGCCAAATTATAGCATGTACTGAACCATCGAAAGCCGGATTAAAGGGAACATTCAACGAATAAATTCATGTTTGAAAGATAAAATATATTAATTATTAAAAAAAAACTGGTATTGCGTGAGTTCACTGTTTCATTTTGGATGTGAAAATAGGCACGATACCGCAAAAGTTGAAAAAATGAATCGTTTTCTCATAGTGCAAAAAAATGTTTAAAAAAAGTTTTAAAAACAACATAATGCCTTCCTTTCACTTTTGAGATAATTTTTTTTCCTACAAAACACAAAAACATTTATAAGTCATTCTGTACTTAATAATAAAAGCATAAATAAACAAAAAGGAATATGAAACTTCAGTTA
>BMAW01019328.1:0-10474 GCA_019974015.1 Nephila pilipes
GGAAAATGTACAAATTTCAGGATAAATGCACGTAACCGAATTATGCGAATGTTGTGAAATGCACAGCTCTCCAGCGCACGTTGAAGAAAATATAAGGAAAGGAACCTGTCTAATGTTCTATTTTCGTGCCGTTATTTCTGTTAGGGAAATCATAGCAGAAAATTTGTTCTTGTCTTAGAGGACGCGTTTAATAGCAGAGAATACCAGACCGTCCTCACCGGAGGCAGTTCCCTCAGACACGACGATTTTACGAGAGGCAGGGTGATCAGACACTGAAAATGCAACTGAGACGGACAGGTTGGTCCATTCAGCAAATCTCAACTGACACACACCTGATGGCTTCCACAGTGAAGCAGCTGTGGTGAAGATGGTTGGAACATGGAAATGTGGAAAGTTTGAAGGATGCCGATGCATCTAGAGTGACATCAGCAAGCGGGAATCGACGAATCCGCAGACAAGCGGTGGGGGACCCGGAAGCTACTATTACCTCCATTCTGCAGAATGTTCAAGACATACTGGATGCTCCACTACCGACCAGATTCATTTCCCATCGATTAGTTGCTAGTTGCCTGCACTCATTGCGTCCGTAAAGAAGACCATACCCCACAGCTTAGAAGCCAACTTCTGCAATGGTGCTAGACTCGAGTGATTTGGACAACGGAATGGCACAGGGCCAAGTTCTCAGATGCGACGTGCTTCTGTTTTCCCATAGATATTCGCCGCGTACGAGTGTAGCGTCGACGTGGAGACAGATCCAATCTGGAAGCAAATGTGGATTGCCCTGCCACGCGACAACTCGGCATCATGCTTTGGAGCGCAATTGCATAAGATTCCAGATCACCTCTAGTTCGTATTCAAGGCACTGTCAAGGCCCAACGATATGAGGATGATTTGCTGTGATCAGTGACACTCCCCTACCTTCAGGGGTTGCCCAGTGCTTTTTATCAACGGGATAGTACACTGCTCGCATCAACCAACGTGCTCTGCAAGGTATATAGCTGTTACCCCTGGTAACTATTCTCTCCTGATCTATCACCAATTGAACATATTTGCAATGCGATTGAACGCCATTTGCAAACTCTGTCAGCCATTTACCGCGCTTAAAAGATGAATTGAGACAAATTGTTGACAGGGAATAGATATCCATTCTTCAAGACACTATCCGTACCGAATTACGGATTTATTTCTCGAGATATAGTTTTACAGCTGTTCCATTCTAAAAAATTTTTAAAAGAGTTGTTTATCTTATATAATAAGTTTTATAAATTTCATAATTATGCACAATTGACTTATTATAAGCATAAAGATGCTTAAATATTTACGAATATCAAGTCACTGGATAACTTTTGATAAGCAAACATTTAAGTAAATTATAAATTAAAAGCGGGAATTATATGTTTAATCAATGAATTCTTCCTTCACTTGATTAAAAAAAACTATCGATAAATTATCGATAACGAAATAAACATTGACTGAAGTGAAACTGAATGTAAGGAATTTTTTAGAAATATTCACTTTGGAAGGTAATTTATATAAATTGTATAATTTAATATAAAAGGAAATTTAGATCTAGCTGAAAACAGAATGAAAATTATTAGAATGATTTGAATATTTATGACGTAGTAAATAACATCAATAACTCCAATCAGTCCATTAATTATCCAATTCTGAGAATTGTACATTTCTAATGTTCTTCAATGGATATCTCTTAATTTAAACTTGCTTAATTCTGTCTCATCAAGTTTTAAATATATATTTTTCTTAAAACAATGTAAGGTTTGTCCCATAAATACGTAAATTAATTTACTTTACAATAAAGGAATGATACTAACAATAAAATAAATATAAAAATAATTTTTCAATTCTAACATAAAAACTTATTTTGATAACTTAATTTTAACTTAAAAAGACATTAAACATTTCATATAAGGTAATTAAACTCAAGTTATAAGAAACTTTCAGGCACATTGTTATAGAAATATCAGATTCTTAATGAATTATATATTTATAAAGGAAGTTATAAATTACAAATATTGCTTAACAAACTACATGTATATACACTGTAATATATAATACACACACACACACACACACATATATATATATATATATATATATATACCTGTGTATATTCCTAATATTTCTACTAGCAAGCCTACAAATAGCCGTGTAACGTTGGGATCCCAGATTTCTCGAGATGTCTGAGTAGCGGGAAGGGTCATGCAGCTTAAGTAAAATTACTCATTTTATTTACTATTGTTAAGAGTTATTCTCAAGTTACAAGGCATTTTTGCCTTATTACTCTTAGCAAAATGTCTCGAACAAGATATCACGTATAGAATTAGATCAAAATGAGTCCAGTCATCAAGAGGTAGAGTTCACCAAAATACAATAGCACGAGCAGAGGAATAGCACAAATCGCAACCTCTTTCTCTCACTCCTCGTGGGATTGCCTGCTTCTCGCTCTGGTAGCAAGATCCCCACTCGCTTCCCTTCTTTGTTTCTCTCCATCCCTTTTAATCTTCAGAGTAGGGCTGCCTCACACTCCCTTTGATTCCTTTTCATTTCCGATTGGATAGCCTCTAACTTTTACAGATCACTTCCGTCTCTGTACCCAAAGCCATTCGTTTTTATCGAACAATATCCAGTTTGTCGCACGGACATGCAGGTGCTACATGTCGAACGTCAAACGGATAAGTTCAATATCCCTATGTCATTCCTATATATGCTTCATAATTCCTCACAAAAGGGGATCCCTTCCACACCTGTGTAGCAGGGTCATGTGTTCAATGAATACACCAAAGCAGCTGACCCCAGGAGTTGCTTATTTATTTCTGCTTTGGAGAAATAACCCTTTTACTGTGTCTTTTGAGTGGGAAGTCTGTAAACAAAAAATAAAGTTCAACACAGATGTCTCTGATGAAGGGTTATCTAGAAGCTACGTTACAGTGGTTTTTGAACGTCTTTATCTCCCTTAATAAGGAAACCATCAGGAGTTAGCCAATTATATCCATGGATAAATCGAAGGAATCTCCTACAATTGCTGGCTTGAAGTTTCGATTTTAGTAAATATTTTAAGAAAAGGCACGAAAACCATATTTGAATCGAGTAGATTAGAGACGTCTTCCTTGTCCAGAATATATCAGCATTTCAGTATCAGGGAATCCTGTATGAAACAACATCCAATAAAAGTAAATTTCACATTGCTACTAAAAATGTTTGAGGGTGTTAAAAAAGGAAACAGCAGTTTTATCATGGTCTCATTACGATTCTTCAGGTTCTGGATGATATTGCAGTTGTCTGATAAGAATCCTAACATCGTGGAATGAGGTTAATCTATTTCTAGGTAAACCAAAAGTGAAATAACCATCGTAGAATATATTTTTCAGTATATTTACCACAATCTTAGTTTTCAGTTTCGCAGTTGAGAAAATAGTATGTATATATATTTTCCATATTCACAATAATTTGTACTCAAGTAACATGAAACAGAAACTTGTTTCACATCAAATATACAAGGTGTATAGAAACTCAAGGACAAAATTTTAAGGGTTGATAGAAAACATCTAAAGACATGGCCTATTCCTGATTACTCTACGTTGCCAATCCTTCTAAAGTGCATGGTAGAAATAATGATCTGTAAAATAATTCGCGCTTCATGCTTTCTACTACAGCGCTGTGTAGCGGTTCACCACTTGCTTTCCACCTATTCATTGCTTGTTTAAATGTTTTCTATCACCCCTTAAATTTTTCGAAACACCATATGAATAATGATACCACTGGCAAGCTTCAAAATATTTTTATGATATGGCTTTTTCCTGAAAGCTCTATGTCATTATGCCCTCTAAAATGCCCGATAAAAATGACGATGTGTAAAGAAGTTCGCACTGTATGCTTTCCATTACAGCGCCATTTAGTTGTTTACCGAATGCTCTCCGTCAATAAATTGTATGGTGAAATTTGCTTAATAAGAGATTTTCTTTCACCTTTCAAATTTTTACCCATGAGTTTCAGAACATCCTCTATAAACCGAATTCTTATTTATCTACACTTTTAGCTTACTTTTTAAATATTTCTTGTATTGAACTGAATTAAACACAAAATCTATTATATGTCATTTTCTTAACATTTCAGGGATTAAGAGCGTTCTATCAAAATAATTTTCTAATAAGCTATGCTAATATTTAAATTATAATTTCTAATAATGATCCTTTGTTACAACAATGAGTGAGATTCTTACGCTTAACAGATTTACCAAATTTTCAAACTCCACTTGAATTACTCTATGCTTGGTTTATGGATAAAAGACTTGTTAAAATAATAATTCTTGATTATATAACTGAATGCAGATTTCAAATAATTCTATTTAAATTGACAGTAAATATAATTAAACCGTACTGTAATCTCTCTGTTATTAACCTATGAAAGAGCTAATATTTTGCGAACGAGTCGTTGATTTTAATTATAAAGCGATTCACTGGTTGCTTCCTTAAATAAATTTTACTCAGTTCATAAGGATGGAACATTTTTAAAATCTTTATTGCTTGAGTGATACATATTCAAAGGCTATGAAGAAAGAGTAAACTCTGCAGAATATTTGTGAGGATTATCTTTTTTATAAGAGGACTATAAGCATTTTTATTCTCATTCTTTTTAATTTTATATTGATTCGTTTATAAATACGAACGTTTTATAAGTGGATTCCTTTGCAAAAATAAAGTTTAGATTTGCTGAAGACTAGTTACTAGATAGATATGAATTCTTAACAAAACTATATTTTGTTGTAGAAAGAAACTTTCACGGAAATAAGGATTGTAACTCATGACAAATGTAAAAATAATTTAAGATTAGATTTGAAATATATTTTGACACAGAAAAAAGAAAGAAGGGAAAGTCAAAAACTTTAATAATCAATATGAATTTCACGAAGTGAGGATAAGTATTTTATGTTTTCGAAGATATATTTCAAAATTTGTGTAGTTATGTAACATATTATTAGCAAAAAATTCAACGTTACCTTAAAATAACATGTAACACGAAAACTCGATTAATACCAATCCAATTATGTAAACATAATTATAGATTTATTCTTTATTTTTTTTTAAATCCATTTACTGCAAAACTTAAATTAAAAACTTGATTTATCACTAACGGAATAAGAGAATTTAGTAATATCAACTCATTGCCATTAATATAATATTTTCGAGGAAACAAAACGAAGGAAGGAAGAAAATATTTTGGAGGAATTTCCGGCACCTGCGTTAGCGGCAATGTCCAGGAGAGATCCATCATTAAAAATTTGAAGACACTCGGTTTCGGAGTAGATGCTGTGCAATACTCCAATACAATACCTGTGCAATACAATACTGTGCAAAGCTCTTAAAATAGAAGAATCTGTGCTACTTTTAGTAACGCTTTGACACAGGTCAAGACTAATCCCGGTGGCTGTCAAGTTTATTGCTTTTTGTAGTGGAACGAGGAGTTCTGGTTCGAAAATTAAGCCGAGTGAAGTTTTAAGCTGAAGGCCTCCCTGAAGGAAGCCTATCTGAGGCCTTTGATTTCTGGTCAAGTTCCGACTGATCCCGTACCAAAGTGAAAAACATCTAGTTACTCTAATGATTTTTTCCTAGAGAATAATGGCCTTCTCTTGAATCACAGTTTTAAGTGGTCAATCACCAATCAACAAAAGCATAGCATCTATCGGGTTGGTCATTACGACTCCAGTAACAATAAGTAGAGCCTGATTTTGGACTCTTTCCAGGGGTTCGAGTACATTTTTTCCAGCTACAACAAGTGGTTCACAGAAATAAGTCAAAAGAGGCCAATAAAGGAGTGGTAGGCCTTAAATATCTAGAGGGAAATTAATAATTTGAAATGCACTTCATTCTAAGAATCGTCATTGCATCTGCTCTTATGTACATTTAGCTCTAAATACAAATATTTTAGAACATTTGTTGCCATTTTTAATTCATTTAGTAGCAACTATTATCACTCTGCAATTTCATACGTTTAAATTGTTTAATAATTCAACTTATTTTATGTTATGGTTTATTGTTATTTTACACTTCAAGAGAAAAATTTCTTAACTTCTTATGAAAAAATAAAATATTTATTTAAATTCTAAATACATCTGGAGGGAGTTTATAGTTTCTGTGAACATTAAAACTTAATTATAATACAATTTATGTCTAGTCTCCATAAGCCATAAAAAATCATTCAATCAATTTTCATATTATATTATATTTCATCTTTGTATTTTAAGAGTGAAAATTTGGAACAGAAGATCAAGATTACAAAATAGCTAGCCATTATTTTATTTCAAGTACTATTTATTACATTTTTCATTGGTTTTCAAAGGATATACACTCGAAAAGAATATAAATACTGCCGGCTCATCTGCGCTTACGTAACGGAAAGTACATAACATATTAGGCTTAACACAGTAAGGAAGAGGGTATGAACTGGACCCAGAAAACGAAGCGTACAATGTACATTATCCCATTATCATAGATTTTATTATATATATATATATATATATATACAATCAGTATACCATCATTTCCCCCTCCAATATTTTCCAATGCTGTGTTTGAATAAAAATTATCGTTGGGAAAAAAAAAGAACAACTACATCTTCAGCATTACTTAAAACGAAACTTTTTCTCATCTTATGATATAATTTAAGCAACGAGCAAGCGAAAGTCTGCCCAGGAAATAGCAGTTTGTCACGAAACATCACAACTATTTTCTTAAGTCATTCATCATTGTAAGAATGACAACGATATAATTCGTGCCTCAAGTATTCGGTAACTGTATCCGTGTTTCTACTTAAGAAGAGATACTGATGTTTTTAACCGGATTTCATCTACTTGTCGCGGATATTGCACGACATATTTTGGAATATCATAAGAGTATAAATTTCTCTTCAAGAAAACACGTTTGCCATTAATTACGTTCGATTTTCCATCAATAATAGACTATTCACTTGCTTTCATGACAGCATTTGAATAATTTTTTTTCAGGGATTTCCATAACATGCATTGAAAGATGACTGTTATTATTGTTATATATACGGAAAGGTATTTTAATGTTTGTTTAAATCAGTTTCTGTTGCAGTCAAAATTTTGTTATGAGTTATAATTTTAGGTTTTCGGATTGCTTCCGCTCATTAAAATGAATTCATGATATTTTTTTCCGTTTGCATATATACGTGTATTTTAAAAAAATAAGTTTAGAAAATATGCATTTTCATGATCACATTTTAGTCTTGTTATGTGAAATTTTCTAAAAAAAATTGTTGAAATGAGCAAAACTTTCTTAAAAGTTTTTTGAAACTTTCCGATTCTTAGATATAATTATTTAAAAGATACGTTGTTTCTAATGCTGTGCAAAATACACTTCCGTGGGAGTTTAATTAAAATCCCATCAAAACTTTTAGAAGTGAGCCTTGTAATATTGAAACATGTTCAAATGAAACGGATGACATCTTTTCGAGCATCTTTCTTTTCTAACTTTGTTATCAAGGAAAATTATGAAGCCAAGAGTTATTTAAATTATAACAAAGATACCTTTGGATTAGACTTAGTATCATGTCTGCCACAAAGCTCGCGACTCTAAATCCCTCAAGTCAAGAAAAATGCTACAAATTTTATTTAAGTCTTTTTGAAAAAAATTACCGTTTTTTTTCTTAAATATGAACTTTTTTTTTCAAAGAAAAAGCATGTTTTCCGCTTAAGCTGATTATGACAAAACTAAAGGGTTTCTGTTTTTTTTTTATTTAATATGCTTCAGTTTAAATACTACAAGTGCATATTTCCTATGACATTATAAAATTTCAATTTAGAGTAACTCGATAAGACGTTAATCTCGTACCATATACTATACTCCCCTACCATTGGGTCTACCATCTAATGTTATACAAATGTGTTTGATAATACCTATTTACTTGGTATTATAAAACTTCTTTTGAACCTTAGACAAAGAAAAGATAAGCCGAATTCAATAGGGTTTTTTTGCTAGATAGAAACGAAAAATTCTAAAAGAAGAATAAATAATAGGCTCTAAACAACTAAAGAATGTGTATTAGGTCGCCATATAGAATAAAAAAAGAATACCCTTTCTCCCCGAAAAAATAATCTATCTTTTTTAAAAAGTATTGTTGAATCTTTTGTCATTTATAAGTCAAAAGCTCTTATTCAAAAGCTAAAAAAGAGCATGTTTCTTACGGCCTTTATAGATCAAGGTAGAAAATTTCTTCATACACACATTAGGATTTACGATAAATATACATATTTTGTGAGTCAATGTAATTTATAGTCGTTTATTCATAGAATAAAAAAAAATGAACTTAGAAGAAAGTTCTTTTCCGGTATGCCTGATGAAAGAAATGCTTCGAGGTAAATATGTAAGTTATGATAGATGGACAGATAGAAAAAAAAATGTACAGCTTTCTGAGAAGGTAAAAAAAATTGAAATCCGCACTATTTTTAGTCCGAAGAATGGACAAAACATTTACAATATAGCATTAAGTCAATCCAAATAGAATAATTTATTTCCTAAATGAATGAACTATTTCATATATTCTGAACAACTAATGTTTTCTCTGATGCGATAGATTCAGTGTATAAACAGAAATGAACTTTTTCTTAACCAGCAGGGGGACACGTTATAAATTGTTTCGCCATGGAAATCTTTGCGTTATTTTGAAAATTTAAAGCTAGGGGGCGGGTATGGTTCATCATTTTAAGTAGCTTGTATTTTCCTAATTCCTTTTTTTTTCTAGCCACCTCCTTAACAAAGCATCTATTGGTGGCTCAAATCATTAATACTTTATCAGTTATCAATTTCCATTAGCATAGAACTTTTAAAAAATTATTTAAACTTTTGAGATGAATCGTCCATACTTCAAAAATATTACCATCTTTTCTCGCTCTGATTTCTTTTCTTTTATTATTGTTTTATGATTTTTTCAAATGCACATGGATAACTGCAATAAATACTGATCACCTCTACATGAAGACAAAAATCGATTACACATAATATTTGATATTTATATCTAGTTATTATAAAAAAATTATGTTCAATAATAGTTCACTTTTTCATTTGTATTGTACTTGTTTGCATTTGCACTAGTTTTTAGTTTGTATTCCAAATAATTTGTAATAATAATTTTTCATTATTGATGACTTTTCATTACCATTGTATCCACACGGAATAAGTGATATTTTTCATAAACTAATATTTTATTTCCTGATAGTTCAATATTAATTTTTAACTTTTTTTTTCATTATTTCTCCTTTGACAATTTATTTTTATACTTCAAGGAAAACAGTCAATAAATTCAAAATAATTTTAAATTAATGTATTTAACTAAAAATAAATAAAGTTGCTTATGGTTAACAATATTTCTATAACAATGTGTAGCCTTTGTTTTCCTACCTGCTTCGATAGATTATTGATCTCAATTGAAAATAAATTAAATAAAATTAAACCAGGAGTTGAATCCTATTCCCTATAAATCAATAGCTTGCAAAACTAATTCTGCTCGTGAAATTTATTTTGACTCATCGAAAGATTTAAATCAAATGTTATTTATAAAAATAAAGATTTGTACAGAGGGGCATATAACTTTTCAGCTACAATAAAATTTCAGCAATTTGATTGGAACCTAGAGAAACAAATTTTAATTTTCAAAAGAAACTCGCTGAGCTTAAAAACTGCCAGATTTAATTTCAAAATTGTTGATTTCACAAAGAAACTAAATAAAAACCGTATCGCTTCTTTCCCGAACAAAAATTGATTAATAAGAAGGATAAATAAGAACGTATGATCTACTAATTTTTGTCTCTCTTTCTACAAAATAAAACATAAATGCAAAAATAAGTATTTTTCTTGATAGTAACTATTACATAGGCGCGTAGTATTCTACATATATGTTAAATGTCTCGTAATTAAATATTTCTCTCATATAATCTTACACTCATGTGTGTATTTAACATCTAATTTTGCTTTAAAAACATTTTAAGGCAAAATAATAAATTAAATTAAAAATATGCGATACTTTACAATCGAAAAATCCAGATCTCAATCACTTCTGAATACAAAGTGTCTCATTCAAAATAACATAAAAAAATTCAGATTTTAATTTTTTTGATCTGCACATCAAGCTTATATTTTGTGAACTGTTAAAGTTTCTAGATTTGTTATCAAAGTACTTATTGAAATTAACATCAGTAACATTATATTCGATTGTTTATACACAGTTAATAAACATTTTTACTTTTTCCCCCAATTATTTCAAAGATGTTTCTTCTTTCGTCAGAAAGGCTTCAATTTTTTCTAGGGCTGAGCAATCTAGTGCTGTCTAGACCAATTCCGAATATTGTAAATTCTATTTTATTTAAATGCGACTATAAACTAAAATGTCTTTTGCTATGGTACTCCATAAAAAGATTTGACCTCATTTTCTCGAACGC
>BMAW01019328.1:10484-21523 GCA_019974015.1 Nephila pilipes
ACCATAGCAACATTTTTTATATATTTTTAAGTAACGTAAAAGGAATGATATACATATGAATTGAAATGCGTAAACAATTTCGTCTAATAAATCTTTAAAAGCAAAAATAAAGATGCATTTTTAGCCTTAAGGCTCCCGTCTACCCACCATTTCGATTTCGTGGACGTAATGTTAATCCTATGGAATTTTGACTTTAATTCTCACATCTTTATTATTCGATTTATTTGAATGCAATAAAGTGTATCTGAAAGAGCGAAAACTAATGAATGCTTCTGTTAAATTATTTTTTTGTTCCGATTCTTAAAAAATATTTTTATTCTTATTTTAGTGATTCGTTTGCGAGTTTTCCGGTCTTTAAAAAATATTTTTATATATTTTTAAGAATCGGATTAAAAAGTAATTCCACATAAATAGAAAATAGATCAAATAGTAAAGATGTGAGAATTAAAGTCGAAATCCCTTAGGATTAACATTACATCCACGAAATCAAAATGGCCGGTAGACGGGAGCCTTTGGCCATTTTGATTTCCTCAGCTTAATGTTCATCCTATGGAATTTCGAATTTCGTTCTCAAATCTTTACTATTTGATCTATTTGAATACAATAAAGGTAATATTATCAACTTTGACACGAAACTGAGCTTATCATTTGACTATGACATAACATGAATAGAACCTATACAGACAGAGAAAAAGGACTTTTTGATAAAATGGAAGAATAAAAAACAAGTTTTCTGCACGTGTTTTGCTTATCTAAATACAATTCCGTCTTATATTAACCAATAAAAAATATGTAAGAAAAATAAAAAAAGAAGATAAATTTTATTTTTGATATTAATGATTTAGGTACATAAAAATAATACAGTACACTTCTCTTAATGACTGCTTGCGAAATAATTTAGTAAAAATATTTTTACTGCACTCATGGAAACAATTCAGGATCTTAAAGTGAATCAAATATTACTTTTTTCGAAGAACAATCTATTCGTATCCATACGAAAACTATTTTATTCCATAACAGTAATTGTAATCATTTATTGTATCACTTTCTTTGTATCCTTTCTAAGAACTGTCCGAATTTTTGTCATTACTTCGACTAACTACTACAACAACATTCTTCTTCTCAGAATGATTCGCTTAAACGGGGATGTTTGTTTTCTTTTTGTTCTTTCCAAGATAATAGCTCCTCATTGAGAACGCACCTGAAAAAAGAAACTGGTTATGAGTTTTATGACCAATTCTATTCTTAGTTTCTTCAGGAAGCACGTAGACGTTTTAACCATCAGCGTACAAACATTATTATCATGGGTTCTAGAGAATTTTATCTATATAAAAAATGCATTTTTTTAAGAATTCACTTTTAGTTCTTAAAAAAAATTATACTCTAATTTAAATGTTACAATGGTAAACTCACATCCGCAATGCACACATTTATAAACTTTTACGTTTTTGAAGCAATGTAAACTAAAATAAAACATTGTTTTAAACGGATTTATAATTTTAGGAGGATGGTAAGGTTTACTCTCGTTATGGAGAAAAAAGAAAACTTTATGTAAACTTCTCTCTTTCGACTTTGCATACAGAAACTTCAATTCTCATATTTCGACGGAGTTTTTCTTTCAACATTTTTACGTGTACATATTTTTGTCATAAACAAAGACAATTTTATTATTCTTTTAAAATTTATTCAAATCACATTATTCTTATTTACGGTATCAGTTATTAAACAGCATATATATATATACTGAAAATTTATGAATGAAAAATTTAAAATATTTAAAAAGACAAAAATCCAGAAAGAAATTAAAAAATAAATTAAAAAGTAAATGAAAATATGGAACCAGTAAGTCAAAAAGCAATTTGACTTACTGGCAAAGATGCAGAAAAGCTCAGTGATAAAATCTACAAAAATAAAATCTATGATTCTAAAAATTATCAACAAATCAAAATATAAAATTTACTTACAAAAATTCAAAGAAATGAAGATTCAGAAAGGTGAAATATTCTTTAAGCTTCAAGATAGATATTATATACTCAAAATGAAAAAAAAACAACTCATCATCACCATATAAATTGAAAAAAGACTTAAATCGCTGTTTGGTTGGTAATAAAGTGTGAAAAGGATGCATACTATATTGGTTCGTAATAAGTTGTTTGGAAAAAGAGTAGAATGGTACCATATATATATATATATATATATATATATGGTAAATCAATTTATCCTGTTTCTTTTTATTTAAATTTCTGTACGCAATATCTTTCTTTCCACTTTTTCACATTAAAATATAGTGAATTCATATTTTGATTAGCACGTTTTTGCGTTTTCTGCTACATCGCAATCCTCCCTTTATTTGTTGACTAAATAAATTTTTAAGGGTTTCCCCGTTTCTATCCCTACTATATAAGTGGTCTGTGCGATCTATCGCTTGGTCATCAGATCATCACAGGCGGTGAGACGTGACAAGCTCACTGTACCCGAAAACCAAATAGTAATCGATGCATGGACGGCACAGTGGTCACCAAACGGTGCCAATGTATGACAGATTGTAGTGGCAAGAAAATGTCACGACGTGCAATGGCTTGGTTATCTCTCGGGTAACAGATTCCTTCGTCACCATCATACAAAAATTGATATCACAGTGAAACCCAGGGTTCAAATCCGGTGGCTCTAATGTAGAGAGGTTACAGAAAGTGTGATATATATGTTTCAATAAATGTATCCAGGTATTGATGCTTCGATTTTCTTTTTTTTTTTTTTTTCGCTTCTAGGAACTCACTTTCTGGACGAACTAAGAATTTGAAAAAATTATAAATAATAATTTGCTTTTTAAAATGATATGATGAATTGTATAGGAATTCATTTAAGCGATTATTATTAAATATATACAATAAAAAATATACTGGAATACATATTCCACTATGAAAATAAATTTGAAATACATATTTTATACCCATAATCGATTATAGTTCGAACATGCTCCTACCATTTATTTTAATCTGAGGAATTTGATTCTAATGCATAAAAATATTTCAATTTGTAGAATTGGTTAAACCAATATTTATACATTAAAATTTGTTAAATCAGATCCTACAAAGTCAAAATTCTTCTTTAAATTATTAAAATTGATTTCATAATTTAGTATTCTTAATAATAATTTATCATAATTTTCTTATTATTTAAATTTTCTCTTTTCAATAAAATCTATTCTACTTTAAACATTATAAGTATTAAAATTATAATATGTGTTGAGTTAATAACATGTAAATAACACAAGTTTAGTAACACCGGTAAAAACGAGTTTTTTGAACATGGGTTTTCTTTCAAACTTCACGCTTTGCGGAATATAATTTTTTACACCTTAAATTTTAAGAGCAAAAGGGAACGTTGAGTCAAATTGAATTTATTAAATAATTAGTTTTAACAATTTATTTTATTACTTGAAATTTATTAACTTTATCATCTAAAAAAATACGTGTAAACATTTTAGCTTGTTTAAGCGCTATGATAATCAATTAAGCTATATATATTTAAATTTAAAACAAAGACGAATTATGTTATTAAATTGAATATATTTAAGCTAAATGCAATTTAAATTAAAGTAAACGATAAATTATTAAATTGAATATTATATCAGGCATAGGTAATTAAAATTGAAGCCAATGATTGATTATTAAACGACGGATTTGGCAACCGTTTGGCGACTTGGATAGAAACTTGGCGTAAAATTTAATTCTTTAAATAATTAGTTTTAATCAATTATGTTTTATTAATTATAATTATTCGTATTTTCATCCAAAACAATCGTGTACTGAAAATTTCAGCTCAATTGAATGTTTTAAGATATGCTAAAAAAGCTTTTAAAGTTTTGAGCCACGCAAAGTTACTATGTGAGTTAACGAAAATCCATTGAAAAGTGCAAACAACAAAAAATAAAGTTAAAAATTATTAATAGTTAAACTTACAAGGTACCTTTATTTTCCGTTTACATAGATATATAGGGAAATTCACGTTCAAATGATATTGTAACCACGTAAGAATTAGCCTTAGTACTTTCAATCTAAAATAGCTTTATTCATCGAAACCAAAATAGTTTACAATTACAGTTACAAAAGCAACAAATATAGCAAACAATTTTCTTCAAACAAAATATAACTATATAACAGTTTTTTTTGAAAAAGACAATTTAATTCACCAAACGATGTTTTGAGAAAGAAGTTATAAAAGGTTAAATAATTACAATGATTTATGTTATCTACTGTGACATGTCTATTGTGCATCTTTTATTGGACTATAAAAAATAATTATTTAAAAAGCCCAATGATATGTCTATGCATATTTATTGAGAAATTTTAAATAAGCAGTAATTCTTGATTTATAATTACCATAAGCTCTTGACTATAATACGCACATTTTTTTCCACATTTTTGTCCGTAAAAATGAGGATGCGTATTACACTTGTGTAAAAATTTAAAAAAGGTTCTTAAACATCGAGTAACAAATGTGTAGCAGTTGTAAGAGATTGTTGCAACGCACGTGCTGCTGCTCAGATGCTCTTTTACGAAACAGGTGTTATTTTACACAAACACGAACTTACAGTTCACGTCGCATATTATGACGGCACCAATAATTATGACATGGACGCAACAACAATTGAGAAGCTATGTTATAGTGAAAGGGATTAAGATCGATAATTTGATAGTATTGTTTTTGTTCTTTTTCATTTAAGTTCTTTTTTTTTCTACTGAATTTGACGTTGTCGTTACTTTTTATTAAAAATTTCAATTATGCTGGTAAATACTTAAGCAATTTTTGAATTAAATATTGAAAAGTTATGAGTGCATATTATATTCAAAGATTAATGTTTTCTAAAAATTTAGAGCCAAATCAAGTATGCCTATTTTTCACGTGTGCATATTATAGTCAAGATTTTACTGGAATTCAGTTATTGGAATGAGTGTAAGTAAATCATCGATCTATTCAATGTAACCAAATATTTTTATACAATTCAAGCAAATTTGAATATGTATCTATAAACTTTAACTTAAGGATTCATTATTTAATAAGGTTTAAGTCACATAGATGCATGTAAATCATCATGTTTCCTCCTCAAATAAGCATCTTGTAAAATATATCATATGGCATTTAGTATAACACATCCTCATAATTTAAGAAATATCTCGAATCAAACAGCAATTATGTTTGAAACGGCGAAATATGCTTTCATTCCAAGAGAGTCCGTGTTACGTATGTATGACATTTATCCCCTGCTTACAGATGAAAATCTTACATCGTTCATTTAAATTCAAATATTATGCTTCCATAGATTATTTAGTTAAAACTGACACCGTCATAGCTGTGGAATATCCTTTATGATTATAATTGTATATTTGGAATGAGAATGATTTCAAATATAACTGACATTGTTGCTCGCTCACACGTTGTTGACAAAATGGTTCATTTGAATGAATCTAAACGAGTATAATTTTTCCGAAACATTTCTAGATTTTAAAAATCTTTCTTCACAATATTACGCTTAATATTTAATAAAAAAAATAAATTTTAGATACAATTGTATGATATGTTTTTTTACATCAACTGTAGTTTTACAAATTTGTTAATTATAAAAATATTTGGATTAATAACTTTATGTTTTGTTTTATTATCTATTGTGTTACAACAAATTGTTTTTCGGAAAAAATTGCATTTGCAGGTCTCAAAAGTTAATGAAAATTCGTCACAATATTTAGAATAGATGTCTAGTTACAGTATCTCAAATAACACGGCTTCTATAATCATTCTCATTCGAAATATATATAAAAAAATTAATAAAAACTTGATATTCTTCATCTATTCTCTAAACCTCTGATATGCTTCTAGTTTTTCCATAAAACCCTGTTTATCATTCTTTTTTTCAATAAGAAGGGGAGGGGGATGAGGAAAAAGACCATATTTTAAATGATACAGTTGGCAGAAGCTGGAAGCGACGGAGAATTCATTTCTTATCCGATCTATGGATTTTCTAACTCCATCTTCTCATCGTGTGTTGAGAAAAAGAGAAAATAGATCTTCATTCAGTTGAAAGCGGACACAGAATGGAAGTGAGAAAAAACTATCGCTCTGAGAGACTTTAAGAAGGATTCCCAATGGTATAAACTTTCTCTATACTTTTGAAACAGGTGGCAACTGATCGTTTTAACGTTTGTGTAGTGAAAATCTAAGAAATTTCAGTGGCAATTAAGAAATATTAGCAATTGTTTGAATATTTTGTGCTATGTACTTTCATTTGCTCTGTCCAATATTGGAAATTATATTGATTTAACTCATTTTTTTTTCGTTTACAATCTGAATTACAGATAATCCTGTTTCGATTTAAAAATTTAGTCACTTTAAATAAAAAATGTTTTGTATAAAATGTAATTTTACGGTCTCATCTCAAAAACCTCAGTGTTATTTTGTCTTTCAAAATGAAAGTATTAATATTAGTGTATGAAATCCGATTTTATTTTGAATTACTTCAGCCATTCCAGAATTTGTATAAAGCGAAAATCGTAAGAATTTTGTAAAACAAAAACCATTGTTGCAGCTTCTTATTTGCTTCTTTTTTAAAAAAAAAAGAATGCTGACCTCGTATTTCAAACGAATGGAGGAAAGCCTTCTATTAAATGTATTATTGCTTGAATTATGTTTTCATATTTTTTTTCTATTTTGTACCAACATTTTTCAAATAACATTTGTAAATATTCCAAATAAGTAACATAAATAAGGTGTAGAAGTATTCAGGCGGTCTTCGCATTTTATTACACACGGAATACTTTTTAATCTAGGGAATGAATCCGAAATCTACATCAGATTTTGAAATTTTTATGGTTCTGTAATATTAATTTTTACATTCGTTAATGAATGAAATAATCCCCTTTTTTCTTGCATGTGCGTACAACATACCCCACCTCTTATCTCACGTATTTTAATAACCAGTTAACTATTACTTTTTGAAAATTTGCTTATTAATCATATCTTTACGAATTTTAACAATTCTACGTATAAAACTTGTATTTATTATACATTCTTGCTATTTAATATGCATGTCTCGTACAGATACATCCAAATATTTTCTTTAACCGTTATCTCTAACGAAATACTGAATAACTCTCAAACTAACTATTAAACTTTATATGAGTAAATCTTCACGTTTTGAAAAAAAGAAATCATACAATTTTCTATAAGTTTTCCAGATCATTAAACTTGTATTTCAAGTAGCACTTTTTCAAAAATTTATGATTTAACATAATCTCCTATCTTGAACAATTTAACTTTAAAATATAGGAAATCCTTTTCATGTGTTTATAAATTAATAATAATTAGTTTCTTTTCCAATTAACTAATACCTCTAATAAAAGAATTAAATATTAAGAATGTTAATTAAAATAGTAATCCATAAGTTTGATATATTTTGAATAATACATTTCCAGAAAATCAGCGGAGGAACGATTTTTACGATTTTTAAAGTTTAAAAAAGAAGTTTCTCGAGGATAAATGGGATCAAAATTATTCTAATTCGATAGCAAGGCATCTTAACACGAATACCGCATAAACAATAAAAACTTATTCTAGAGTACATTCTAAATAAGTAAAGAACATTCTATATCATAACTGATCCATTTTTATGTTTACATTACGAACATATTCTGCTTCAAAAATGCTGAGAAACATTTTTAGGATCAGTCGTCAAAAAATGATTCACTCTTTTTTTTTAAAAAAAAAAATTCTGGCACCAAAAACAATAGTATATTTATATAAGTTAGTCATAAACATCCGTATGTGTTTTTATGGTATGAAAAATTTGTTTTCCTGCCAACTGCTGACCTAAGAAACATTCGAATACAAAGAAGTGTGTCGAATAAAATTGCCCAACAGAAAAGACTCCTACTGAAAAGTCCTACAATATGTTCCTTTCACAAACGACGTTTCATTCAATTCATACACTCAGTAAAGTAGAATCTTTTATTGAAAAACTTTACGATTGTGTACGATTGCTAAACTCTCTGAACTAGTTACTGAAATCGTAAAATTTTGAATTTTATAGCTTTTCCCAAACAATTTATACAAAGGAAAGATCGAAGCGTGTTACTTCTCAGTGCTTCATGCTTGTTTTTCATCATATGATAAAAGAGAAAAAGGCTAAGAACGTCATGTCAGGTTTTATACACACTTATTTAGAAAAATTACACCCAATTTTTGACATCATTTTCATTCTTGTAATCCCTTTTATTTGTATCTCTTATATTTTAGATAGATTTTTCATTTTAAAAAATATCATCATGTGTTCCCAGATATAATTGCTTTAACGAAATTTATTTTCTAAAAATCCTTCCGAGTATGGAAAATAATAATAAAAAAAGGAATTAAAACTATAATTTATGTATTTTCAGCTAAAAAGTTTCAATTAGTTAAGATATCCGTTCACCTTCGTAGATTACATTTAAAATATGTTGATATTTGCTATGAAAATACTTTTAATGCTGAAATATAACCTAAAATGATGGAAAACACATTTAATATTCTGCTTTTACTAAAAATATTATTTAAATTTACTATAAATTTTATTTAAGTGGAAAACATGAAAATAGTGAATAGGAAATTTTATCAAATTAGCGGTTATAACTCAAATTTCAATAAAAAGTTTAGAACTGTTACTCTGTCCATGACGATAATTAAGTTATTACAGTTTTTATTAAAATTCGAGTAAAAGAAGCAATAAAAAATAATAAATTTATTACAAAATATTATTTATACCTTTGTAACTAAAAAATCATAATAAATTTATAATCATGAAAGTGGTAAAAGTTTGAAAAATCTATTTAAAAAAAGGTATTGATTGAACTTGAATTAATTTGATTCGTAACTTGTTTTGATATCTACTTTATCATAAGCAAGCACGTAAAGAAAAACTTACTTTGAGAAAAATCTAAAATAAACTTTTCAAATGCAATTTTTACTAATCAACTTAATAAAATATATTAAATATATATGCCTATGATTTATTAATAACACCCCTTTTCCCTAAGAAATATTCGACATAGGTTGTCAAATAATGATTAGAAAATCAATGCTATTAAGTAAATGCGATACACAGTTCCCCTGTTTCGAATCACATATCGGGTTGAAGAACATTTGTCTTTTCTAACAAATTTCATTGAAAAAAAAAACTTTGATGATAGGTTGATGTATCGCATCATGGCTTAGGCTCGTTGGATAGAAAATATATTCATTTACTTTATCAATAAAAAATTCATTAAATATATAAAGTGAAGTATTTTAAATGAAAATTTTCAAAGAATTAAAAACCCACAAACTATTGACAAATTTGAAATTTTAAGAAAATTATAATTTAAATTTTAATTTCCATATTTATGCTCTGTAAACATAATACCATAACCATAATCCAAATTTTTAAGTCCTCAGGGAAACTTTCTTTCAGTGAAATGAAAAAGTGAAGAAAAAAAAAATAAATAAAATACCTCCATGTTGATGATGGATGATGTTGAATGTCTCCATTCCTTTCTTTTCATGCTTTCATCCCTTTTGTTACGATGCCAACGCCCATAGTGGTTTCTCTACGAACATTATAATATTCTGAGGAATTTCGGTAAATTTCATGCCTTTTACTTGCAGAAAATTCATCATAGAGCATATTTTATCATCAGCGGTATTTTAAATATGCCACGAACAAACGTAAACATGGATTTGTGTGATTGTGTCTGTGATTAACCATGGGATACTGGTACTCTGTGCACCTACGTGAAAAGGCAACATTAACGCTGCAGCTGCTATAATTAAAAACAATACTTACTTAAAAAATACACCTAGCATGTTCAGATCTAATAGAAATTCAAATCATATGTTTATCTAAAGTTTAATATATTATGTTCATAATTATACCTTAAAGAAAATTAAAAGGCTCTTCATTTTTTTTTTGTATTGTGAAAATGTTATTTAATGACATGAAATGTAAGGACAACATGAAATTCTGTCTTGTTCTCTCGAGTAAATTGCATATTATAATATATTTCATTTATGAAACCATGATTATACCCTTATGAATCATGCAAACTTTCTCCCTGATGTCAAATAAAGTAAATACACTTCTAAGAATTTTTGAATGCAAAAATAAGTATCAGTTACTCGGTACACAATTTTAGTTAGATCCTTCACACAAAACATCCGTCCCTAGAGTAAAATCACACAAAACATGCGTCCCTAGAGTATAGCATGTTCTACAGAATAAAAAAAAGGACCATTATCGCTAATACTAGAAGATTCTCAGATTTCCTCTAGAGGATATAAGTCCCTTCATTTAAAAAAATGTGGTCAACACGTGGATCTTTTCACAGCAAGTGGAAACACATGCTAAGAACCTTATCTTAATTTTCGACTCCTTTCATGAATCAAGGACGTGCACGGAATTGGATTCGGGAAATATCGGTTGATTAAAGATAAACTTTTTTTGTTGCTGTTGTTCTTGTCCTGGATTTTTAGTATGATACATAGACCAAATGAGTTTGTTTTGTCGTATTATTGAAGTCATTGTATGACAAAATATTATATCTCTTTTTATCTGTGAATTAAAAGTGTGTAGAATTTTTTTATTAATATACATATCACCGAAACAAAAACCAAATTTTGAGGAATACTTGAAGGAATTTTTAAGAATTTCCTGAGTTGTTTTGAAATTAAAACTTTAAAATAGTTTTGAAAGCTATCTGTAATTTTGTATGCTTCCTGAAAGAAAACCTGATACCATTTTTCTTTTCTGAGTGAATGTAAAAAATTTAAATAGTATTTTTTATAATGTGGTAAATTATTACATAATAGTAAGACTTTGAGACATTTTTTTTAAAAAAAAACCTGTGTAGTTAAGTTATCTTTCACGCATTAAATTGAAATCCTTAATGAATAGTCTAGTCACATATAAATATTCTGAATGACATTTCGACTGAATTTTCGATATATATATATATATATATATATGTGTGTGTGTG
>BMAW01019328.1:21923-42519 GCA_019974015.1 Nephila pilipes
GTGTGTGTGTGTGTGTGTGTGTGTGTGTGAGAGAGAGAGAGAGAGAGTATGTATCTGTTTATTTTAAAAATAGCTATATTTATAGCTAATTTACAGAAATATTCATTTTGCGTTTGCTTTTTCAAGAAGACTTTCTCAGAAATCATAATCAAAAAATAAACACATGCAAAAATTTCTTTTTTTCCCATTTTGAATAACAATTTAAAATAATAAGAAATTACTTTAAAGATTAATGTTGTGTAAAAGAATAAACATATTTAAAAATACTACAATATAAAACAGTAAAATAACTCTTTACCAATTTTATTCTAACTTAAATTTATACAAAAAAGTTCTAAGATATTTAACAAACAATAAATAAAACTAAAGATATATTTTTCAGCCTCCAGTTATTGTTATTTAATTCATAATATTTCCCTCATAAAATACATAATTAATTCATCATTTGAGAAAAGTGTCGTTTTATTTCCCTTTCGGGAAGCGTTAATTTTACATTTTATGTCCAAAAGAGTCATAAATTTCTTATGTTACATTAAAGAGAGTTTGAAAGTTTAATGATAAAGAATAATGAATCTGAAACAGATTGGAAGACCTTTCATAAATTTTATGCTTCATTCTTTTGTAAATAAAATATACCTACGAAACAAACCAAAATAAATACATCTTGCCATATCGCTTAAATTTCTTTCAATCTCATTAATTAGAAATCATATGTCAATTATTTTTTGCTAAGCTGTAACTATTAGCTTCTTCTTTCTTAAATACTTTTTAAATCTTATTAAATCCCTCACAATTTTATTTCACTTCATCCGGGTGATAGGTTTGAGAAAATACTAATGCAAATATCTGTACACACACACACATATATATATACATATATTTAAGTATATATAAGAATGCCTATATATAAAATATTAGGTTACAAAAAAAATAACATATTTTTAGCTGCACAAAAATTACTGCTCTAAACAATTAAAAAAGAGAAAGTGACTGAAAGAAAGCAACAAAATCAACAAAAAGTTAAACCACACATTTTGTAAAAGTACAAATCTAGGCATGAAGAAAATCCGAATAAATGAGAGAAATAAACATAAAAGAAAATAATTTATAAAATGTATAAATTCTTAACTGGGCTTATGACAGATTTGAAAGTTTAAACTAGTTTTACATATCCCACATTCACCAACAGACAAATGTTTTATAAAATATATGGGATTACCGTAGAATCAAAAGTATCAAAAACTGAAAGACCGAATAAACATCACATAAAATCAAAAAATATAGATAGAAATCGAGATGCCCAAACATTACGGAAAGAAAAAAAAACGGATGAAGAATCCAAAATTTTAACGTGTCTGAGTACAAAACTTACATAGACAATATGTTACAATAACAAAACTTTAAAACATACCTACAAATATTTAACTGGCTTTAAAACCAAATTTTACAGAGCTATTTATCAGAAAAAAACAAAACTGTTGCAAATATTTATTCTTTAAAAGCTTTTAAGTAGCAATAGCAGGATGTTGGGGAGGATTACAAATTTAACAAATTAAAAAGAGAAAAAAAGGATTTTAAAATTATAAATGTAAACTTAGAAATAATTTATAAGCCTGAAGAATAAGAAAAACTTAACATTATAGTTTTAAATTTTAAATTTCTATTAATAAAATTGGAAGGAAAAATTATCTTCAGGCAAATTTTGTTAAATTTATCCATGATACAGTAAATATACCATGATTTCGAACCTTTTTTAAAACCATGCAAAATTTGGTTATAAATTAAATTTCTAAAAAAAAAGTTCTTATATTTAATAAGCTCTCAAATAAAGTTTGTGAATTCTGAAGAACATGAATCTTTTCTTATAAATATTACATGAAATTTTATTACTTGCTAATTTTAATGAAATATCTAATATTCCACTCCCATTATATTTATATTAGTATATTTAAATACTATGGTTAAAATAATTTTAAACAAGTGTTAACATCGTAATTATTATTATTAATTTGAAAGCGAATAACACCATCAATACATCTGTACCTTCTTTAATTATTATAATGAAAAAATTATCTTCATAAAAATGTAAACAAATGTTAGCTAATGGATTACTAATAGATCCACCTTGTGGTACACCTTTCAAACGTTTAAAAATATTGTTTTGTTTTTAAAATATATAATTTTCTCAAAAAATTTGCAGAACTAATTAAATTTGTCATTCACTATAATCTTACTAATATGAACTTTCTTATAAAGCTGTTTAAAATTTTAATAAAATCATCTGTATATATATATATATATATATATGGTAGTGATGGATTTACTTTATCACCTTCTTTTCTTTTAACTTACTCTTTTTGTAAATACTTTCTATTTTTAAAAACAACCAAAATTCTACCCACCAGTATTCATGTGTGTATTAACTATAACTTTCACTTTAGCTATAAAACTTTTATTTTGTAAGATCCCGGAGATAAAGCAACTATCCACATCCTCTTTTAATTATTACGTAAGCAGAATTATTCTTTTATTCATTTCTTTTTATTATTACTTTTATTCGTGGGTATAAAATTCGACGCTGGCCGCTATTTTTAGCCATATAACGGCATATTGTTTTAGGAGAGGGGCGTTTTGTCTTTCCAGATCACTTTTCAAATTTCTACCTTTTCCCTAAATTTAATTACATTTAGCTTAAAAATATTCAATTTAATAAACTATCGTTTCCTTTAATTTTGTTATCGGAAAAGTTTACTATTATCCATTTCTCGATATTTCATCGTTTACTTTACTTTTTATATTTATCTGAGTAATTTAATAATAATTACAAAAAGCGTACCTTGGGTGGCTAAATCAGTTCTTTTCAAAACTCCGCATAGAACTTTTATTTTTATTTCTTTTGCCTTTGTCGTATAATATGCGCTGATCTGAGCTTTCTGTAAATTTTTTTTCGTTGTCGATATGGCATTAAATCGCTCTGATGTCATGGTTACTTGTTTGAAGAAGTTGCTAATTACTGATATAAAAAAACTAATTCCAACATTAACTTCTATTTGTTTGTATGCTTCAATTCTCAATCCAAAAAGAAATTTCGGGTTCTGTTTCAGAAAATCTGCAGGGTGTAAATCTGTTTTCTTGACACTCGCCTACGACAACCGAAAATTTATGTTCATCCCCAGATCTTAGAAATGGATTCCCAATTCTTCAGAAAATTAAAAACAAACTATGCACTGTGCAACATTCAACTAAAAAAATGTGAATTCTCTTAAATATGAAAAACTGGCTACTGTCTTTTTATCTCAAGTAGAACTCTCGCCAATGCCAATGTCAACTTCATGAACTTCCTGAACCATTGGAATCAAAATCAGGCATCATAAAAAGAAAGTATATATGAACATAACAATACGAAGATAGTTCAGAAAGTACCTGTTTTTGACATTGTAGGAATTGATGCATAATGCTTGACGGGAGCTAACTTTATGATAGAGAGACATTATGTTGTGTGTGCAACGTTCATCGACTAAATTAAGTAAGTGTTATGACTGCAAAACACTTAGTCGGGGAACTTCTTAACAATAGTTAGATGTTAACTGAGTACTTCAAAAATATGTGTGCTGATTCTGAATGCGCAAGATAAATAATTATTATCTTGAATGAAATCTAATTATGAAACAGAATTTGATTACTAATTTAAAGTAAATAACTTGATAGCCAAATTTCTATAAACTGGAAAAAAAACCGCTACAGATTCTATGAAAGGTAACTGATTTAAAAAAAACAAAACATTAGACTGCTCATGGATATTTCATACTTCTACAAATGTATAGTTATAATAAGGGTAAACAAAAGATAGTTAAATTTAACCATTTTGAAATATCAATGTTACAGAAAACTTTAATAAATGATTCTAATTTTGTATTCTTTTAAAACAATATTTAATTTTTGATTTTGTTTTTATACCTCATTTACTGAATTGAATTATTAGTACAAGAAAGGTGTGAATACATAAGATTCTATAATTAAGGAAAGATAATGTATGATAATTATTTTTACAAGCAAGAAGTGCATATATTTTTATTTTAAAATTGATTTCACATGATGGTGAATATTTGGAAATGAAAAATATTACATTATATGTTATTTATCGTAGTGTAGTACACTAAATCTCAATTTAATTCTATTTTGAACATTTATTGTGCTTCATATTAATTCAAATTAAATTCTTCTAGTAATAGAAATACGAATTTTATAAAAATTCGTTTTGATTCCCTTCTTAATGAGTTCTCTTATTTATTACACTCGTGTATAAGTTAGAATTTGATGATTTTTATCATTTCCTTTTAGTACAATTTATGCATTTAAGATCAGGCAAAGTGTTAATGAATAATTATGAACACAAAACGTAGCAACTAGTGGGGAAGGTGTTGAAAAGTCTGCTACACATAATACAAATGGGATAAATATTAATTCATAACTTTAGTATTTCGTCCAATGTTATCTGGAAATAAACAGAGACAATGAACGGAAAGTAAAAAAAGTTTAGTCGATGTTTAATGGGAACAATTGAAACTTAATACATTAATAACTGCTCAGGAAGAAATTAATTGGTGTAAATATGTGAAACTTTAGGCAAAAAAATTCAAAATAAATGTAAATGTACTATTTTAGTGATTTCAATAGGGTTAACTCAAATTATTATAAAATCTTAGATGAGTATTGTATACTAAATGTCAATATATGACGAAAATTAATTTTGTAATATGACCATATTTAAAATTAATAAGAGAATTAAAACTATAATTAATGATAGCCGTAAGATGTTTACATACAAATTCCTATGTAAATTGAAATGAGAACAAATGTGATGATCAGTAATACAGTGAAAAAAAGAGTAAAGATAATAATGTAACTGTCAACATTATACATCAATATCACTATATATTTGCTAAAAAATAAAAACGGATGAATTGATTTGTGAGCTACCTATATCATTAAGAGTATATAAAACTTCTGTAACCGATAAATTAGAAATAAAAGTTATTACAAGCAGCCATAATTCATTATAAATTACAGAACTTTTTTTCTCCATGAGTAAGTAAATTCAACGGAAATTTAATTGATGGCTACCAAAATTATCTCAAAGAAATAGATAAATTGAAAAACTTTTTATATATACAATTTATTTAATTTCAGCCCTGAACAGTTTTAAGTACTTAGAACTTGACTCATTTTAATAAAACACATGATAAAAGCTCTTTTGAATGGAATGTATGAGAAACATTTAAACTGAGTAATTAAAGAAAGTTAGTTATTTTTCTAAAGAATTTAAGATATCCTCACTGTTTCTAAGCATTTTCTTTTTCAAAAATTGAAAGTATTTATACGATTTTTGAGCAGAAAGTTTCCATTTTCTTTATTAGAAGTCATTAGATGAATTTTCTAGCAATCAAAGTTGAAGCAAATTTTTGAGTTTTTATTAATAATTTATAATTCTCCTTTTATGGAAAAAATATACAATTTATTCATAATAATACTAAGTTTTTGAATTTAACTTCTAACTGAATAATGTATAATGCACATTTTTCTAATTTCAGGTTTATTCATATTCCCTTAAAAGCCCCAATTACGATGTGCATTTCACAAATATTTGGAAATTTATCCAAAGTTTTGCAAAGTACAAATTTAGCCACCCAAGGTGCACTCTTTTATAATTATTATTAAAATACTCAATTAAATATAAGAAGGAAAGTAAACGATGGAATATCGAGAATTGGACAAAAGTAAACTTTTCCGATATTAAAATTAAAGGAAACGATGATTTATTAAATTGAATATATTGAAGTTAAATGTAATTAAAATTAAAACAAACGATAAATTATTAAATTAAATATATTTAAACTAAATGTAATTAAAATTAAAGGAAACGATAAAAATTTGGAAAGGGATCTGTTAGGCCAAAAGTGATCCAACTAAAACAATAGCCTCATGAGTGGCAAATTATACTTCTTTGCATAAGTAGGGAATTGTTAGCCACTTAGCTCCTGGAAAGAACAACTTTTGTGGGCAGTGAAATGATGTGTTGATGTATGAAGAATGAGAATAACATGTGTTCAATGCTTTTCTAAGATTTCTAATATCGCTTAATATAAATATTATTTTTACATTGAATTTTATTGAGCAGTTCGCATTACAGTATAAATTTAGCTATATTTTTTTAAAAACATTTAGTTTATTTACCTACAGTTTAAATTATTGCTAACTCATTTAATGATTCAAAAAAGCATATAAATAAACTCTCATGTCTCTTGCGCGAGGGAAATCGCCTGTCAAGTTATGGTCAGATAGATCATGCAGTTTCCTTAGATCATGTTTTGTATATCTACAATTTGCTTTCTCTGACTTCTTAATTGAATTTTAAAAAAAAATATTTTGAAGACACATATCTGTTACAAATTTTTGGACACAAAACTAGTAACGGGGTGGGTTATTAGGAAATTTCTAATATATTGTTTAATTAAAGAGCTTGGCTGTGGGAATTATGTAAATCAATATTATTATAAGAATTGTAGTGAAATAGGGACATAAGTAGAGTAGATTGATAAAAAGGTTGGAGATTGAGAGCAAAAAAGTGTGTTTGAGGAGTAAAACAGTAGTTATGAGGAGTTTAAAGGAAGAGTAGTGAGTAAGAAAGATTGAAATATTTGAAATACTAGATTAGTTCTGTGCTTTCGCTGGGATTGATATTAGATTTGAGCCAGATTTTCTTTCGACACAAGATAGAAAACCATTTATTGATTATCTATTCTAATGGAAGCGGGATAACGTAGTTTCATTGATGTAATATGCATCGCTATTTTTGATTATTCTTAAAGCAAGAATAATTGTTATTTTGATTTTCAATGCTGATTCTTGACTGTGTGGACGCTATTTACTTGTGATAGTGCAAATGAATGAAAGAAACGAAATCAATGTGTCATGAACTGCTGGACGAGATTTGAGGCTGACTTGGAGTAATGCTAAAGATTAAGATCCAAAATTGGAATTCTCTTTTTTCCGACAGTAAAACTCTCAAGCATTAGTTTAATATTCTGACTTTGTTATATTTTAGAGAGCATTGTATTTTATAATATTACTCATTTTTGTTTGAATTAATTCCTTTTGTCTAAAGTAAAATCTGTGCCATGTTTTGTCTCCTATACTGCAATGCTGAATGAGTTTCGAAATTTACGTGTTTAAGAGAAAAATGGCATATTTTTGGAACTATCATAAATTTTAATAGTACAACGTAATAAACGTATGTATGTGTTACAATGTCACAACCTGTTACGAAAATTATAACGCCTTTCTTTCTGGAAATGTTTTTCTTTGACATTGGTGAAGACAGTTTTAAATGAACTATCTTCGAATGCACTATTTGATTGTGTGCTTTCTTATTAGAATAGAAGAGCAGAAATCCAAGTACATGGCTGAAGACCAATGAAAACCGCTACATGATTATATCATATATGTTGGGGACTAATGTAATTTTGCGTTGTAAGCAATATATATATATGCATATTGCTTAGCATTAGTGACTGATATGCAGAGATTCACTTTGTAGTATCGATCTATCGATTACTGTTAATATTGTTTTTGGAGAATAAATATTCAAATAGAATTTAAAATGCTTTAATTACAACAGTAACAGACTTTTTGTCTCTAGCAAAGGTTCTTGTTCACCGATAATACAACAAATTAAAATAGACTTTCCTGGTATAGTGTTTCATTAGTATTTCAATTATCAAAATCCAATTCTTGTTGTGAAATATTTCAAAAATAAAAAATAGGAGAAATTTTTAAACAGAGTTTGTTATTTACAACCCTATGCTGACAACGGCATAGAAAAATTTCTTAGAAAGTGTATAATAAATCTTATCTCCTTTGAAGAAATCTCGATAAAGTCAAAAAAAAAATTATGCTTAATGTTTCTATTTTAAAGGAAAAGCTTATTTTCTTTTTTAAAACTTATTATTTCATTTACTCATAGATATATTTTTATAATGTATCACTTAATTATTTATTTTGAATATAAATATTTAAGTAGACCCATAAATGATTCATTCCTTGGGCTGACTGTGAACAAATCCCTTCTTTTTTAGATGATTCCAGGAATTTCAATATAATGTAAATAAAAATAAAAAGGGGTAAACTATACAATGTATTATTTTCCATTTCAAAATATTTGTATAGACAATATTTATTTGAATATTTAGTAACAAGTAATTGTATAATGCAGGTGATTGTGAAACCAAATTTTGGAAGAAATAATTCAGAAGCTCTTTTCAATTTCAATGAGTCTAGACTAGATCATTAGTCGACAAAGTATGGTTATTGAGTCTAAGATTTTTTTAAATAGGTTCAATAATTTTTGGGACATTACAACAAATATTTCTTCAATGATAATACAAATCCTTATCTGTTTACTGAGTCATTGTACAATGAAAGATAATCGTGGTGCTGTACAATAAGGAGCATAAACATTTCCTTTCTAATGTATTTCTAACTTATATTCACAAATATTAATATATTGCAGTTAGATAAAAAAAAAGATTTAAGTTTAAGTGATTTGATATTTATTACAGATGTTATTTTGCGCATATATTTCTTTTTATTACACAGAATAATTCGAAATGTACTGGGTGAATTTCAAAATGAAAACGAGTGAGTTTCCTTTTCAAACTAAATTTATGAGCGAACTTGTATTTGGTAACTAACCCTTAAATGATATATAAATATTAATTATGAAAGAAACATGTTATTCAAAAATATTCTGTTGTATAAGAAATTAATATATTATTTTGATTTTATTTATCAATTTTTTTGTTATTTCTGCAGCGAAACTCGATTTTTGTCTGATTCAAATAAGATTATATACAGCTATTTATTTCACTTAAACCATTATGTTCACTTTAATTTCCATTACATGAATATAAAAACACAAAAATACTGTTTGGGATCACAATGTTTTTTTATATTTTAATACATAATGTCAAAATTATCTTCTAATTTTCAAACAAGCTTGCGTTACCTGCACTTGTTTTAATAATGCAAGGTCTGACAATTAAATAACCGGACTAGTCTTAAAAATTAGCTTAATTGAAAACACTCCACGAATACTTTTTAGTCTTCATCAACATACTCTCCTTCCCTATCAATACATAACCGAACACGAGTTTTCCACTGTTTACAGCAGTGTTACAGGTCATTAGGTGTCATCTTCTTCAGTAAGTCTGCCATTTTTGCCTTCACCTCTTTTATAGACAGAAAATATGTTCTCTTCAATGCATCTTTCACATTTGGAAACAGGTGGAAGTCGCATGTTGAGAGATTTGGCGAGTATTGTAAATGCTCGAGCACAGAAATGCGTTTGTCCAACAATAAAACTTTCACAGAGAGCGCTATATAACATCTGTCTTTGTGCAAGATTTCATTAATGTTCTTAATGTTTTCATCAGTTCTTGATTCCAGAATGTTCAACAACCTCCCGACGGTCCGAAAATCGTTTGTCCCATTCAAATACTTGACTACGTGACATGCACCAAAACTTCTCCAAACACCTTCTTTAACAATTTAAAACATTCAGTTGGATATTTTTTTTTTAAATTTCGAATTTTATGCGCTGCTCGGTTTTTAAGCTTATCATCATCGCGGCTCTTCGATACAACAACGTCTTACTCAATCAAGAATGAAAAACAAACTGAACTAGATAGAGAGACGAAATAAAGTGTGAGCTGCACTGGAAGCAACAAGGTCAACTGCATTTCATTCCCATTCCTCCACACCAATCCTAACAGCTAGGGCATGCTCAGTCCGGTTATTTAAATGTCACATCTTTTTATTGGCTTCTATATATTAAATGCAGCAATTGTTAGAAGAATCATTAGCTTCATCTGTAACAGTGTCATGTATTATATCTGTTATATTTATACATATTATATATGTATTAAACTTATTCATAAGATTTAAAGTGACTGTATCAAGCAATTGTAAAATTGCTTTCCGTAATAACCGTTCATTTATGATAAAAATGTAAGATATGAAATTTTAAGAAGTAATTCTTTTCTGCATTACATTAAATTAAAAAAAAAGAAAAAAAAAGCGAGAAAGCATACAGAAAAATTTATACAACGAGTACATTCTATATACAAAGCTGAATCTACATTTTTATTTTACTTTTTTTAAAATCATGTTAGAAAATAACTTTTTCAAAAGCATTTTGTAGGATAATTTTTGAGGGAAACAATGTCCAAATATAATTTGGTTTGAAATAAAAATGTTTGTGTGAAAAGAAATTTAAAAAAATTATCTTAATAAAAATGCTCATACTATTTCAGCTATTTTATATTCCGATATTCTTATATTTCATCTATTTAATTGTTTATATTGTTTATAATGTCTCAATTTATTTTGAGAGGTGTACTTTATAAAGTTAAGTGAGGCAAAACTATTGAAAAAATAATATATATTTATAAAAATATCTTATCTTTATACATTCAAATTCGCATTTTTTGAGCATTAATTATTTAGTTTATATGCTATAATGATAAATCAAATAATTCAAGAATTTCTCCAGTGAATTAGTTCATATCTCATACTAAGATTAAATAGTTAAATATATTATTTAAAGTAGTTATTTTAAAAAAATTACACCCAAATAAATTTCTTAAAATTTTGAGTAAAATCGATCGGTGTTGAAATGGAATACATCTAAAGATAATAAAACATGCTTTTTACACTCTTTGTCACAAATAATTGCACCTAGAATGAATAGTCAGATTGAAATCCTATTTGAAAATAAGTTGTACTCACCATTAACAACATTAAAACTGAGCGAATATGACAAATTTATCGACTATGCAAAATAATAATAACTCTTAATAACATATATGGTCCCCATTATTTCCAATATATCCCGCAAAAGTCTGGGTTATAAGAGACACTTGCTTTTAGCGATGTCTTAACTCTACTCGTCCAATGCACATTGAATTTTGGCAAATAAATCTTTCACATTTTGTTGAAGGGGAAACTCTCAATATCTTAATATAATAGCATGTAACAACATTTATGTTAACTGTAGGTGATAGGTCTGGCGATGCTGCTGATCACTGCATAGTATTTAAGGCTACAAGACAAGCTCTTGAGAATGCAGTGATATAAGAGTATGCATTTTCATCACTGACGTATTTTTGGGCCTTCGATGTGTCTCAGATAAAGACCATTACTGATCGGCCATATAGTACGAAATCTCTCTTAATATCATTATACTCTAGTATCTGGATATGTGACGAGTGATAACAGATCATCCAATGTGGCGATGACCACGTTGCTTCACATACAGGTTCGGTTATCATCCTCACCATTACAAAATCCGCATCACTGTTTGTATAATCTCGTAAATTGTGACATATGTTGTGATTGGATCTTGCGGGACAATTTTTGAATCCATCCAAAATGTAGTCAGTGTAACACTCACAGAGCCTACTTGTCGTGAGTGATAACTTACTTGTACCGAATTCCGCCAATAGAGTGAAACTCTATCTCTGTCTGTGTCTGTCGGTCTGTGCGTAAAATATAACGTACAATCCTATGGAATGACGAACCTTCTTGATGGAGTCCTACGATATTCCTCGCTTTATAGACGTCCAACTGTTCAAGTGGTAGTCAAACGCGATATATTATACCAAATAACACAAACTATAATCAAACTTACGCACTTTGAGAGAAAGGGTTCTTAGTGGGGTGGTATGTCTGTGCTGCCGTAATTCCTCACGAAACGGTTGACAATTTAATCATTTGTATACCTTACAAAGACGAAACAATCTCTTAATTTGAATTTGCGCCTTGCTTTTTTTCTGGTTGCGGTGTTTCTTATATGATGAACGTATATAGAACAACAGAAAAACTAATCTATTTGAATGCCTTAAATAATTAGCTCTACCACCAAAAATATATTAGTGTTTCTTTCATTTCCACGAATTTTGAAATTATAATAAATGTTTTCAAAATTCATTTCTTTCTGATTATATATGATTACGAAATATGAAACTTAAAAAGGTAACATTTGAAATTTAGTCTATTGAATGGAAAAATCAAGAAAAATATAGATATCTAATAATTTCAGGCTGGAACTTAGGTCTAGAGCTGAACAGCGGAATTAGTCAGTTTTATGGCTCCAAAGTTTCCAAGTTTACATTTATTAAATAACATACCAATTAATTTGTCAATAAATTAGATAAGAATATAAAAATACAAGAAAACTTTTGTTTCAGAAACGAATTAATGAAACTATCCCATAAATTGCGAATGAAAAGGAACAAAAACTTACCTTATGCTTTTGTTTAGATTGAAAAAACAATTAAAAGTAGAAATTTAGAACTTAGATATCCAACAGCATAACTTTAGAAGATTAATGAAAAAATAAATCGATTGTAACTTGCAAACAAATTCTTTTTTGATAAATAGTTTAATATTAATGGTGATATGTAACGATCGGGATTAATTCTTAATTTGAATCCAATTTCTTATGTAATATAATATTAGAAAAATGACATGTAACTTTACTAAAAGAGCAAAATAGTTGTGTCATTCATAATTTTTTTAAGAAAAGTCAAAAAATGGTAATATCTGCTGTTTTTAAGAAATACGTATATTGCAGTTTACATCTAAATTAAAGGAAAAAAAAATACAACAAAGAAACATTTGTGATAAAATAATAATTTCTATCATTCATTGCAGAAAACTCGAACTGGTTCATAAAAAAATTTAGATCAAGAAATTTTTTTTCTACACTGAGAAATATCTTTGATAGCGAATTAATCAATCATATTACAAAAATTTTTAAAAGAATGGTAGGTAATCATCTTTGGAAGGATATTTAAAATTTTCCTCACTTTAAAAGCAAAATGATGCAAGTGAATACAATACGTCAAAAACTGAATTACTAAACCAGTAATCGAAAATGGAATTTAATTCATTCATAGATAATGTATACATAAAACATAAAAACAAAGAATTTCATAAATAAAAGTATTTCATAAATACACAAAAATATATCTCATAACATTTCAATAATTCTTAAAATTTTGGTATGCATTTATTTTCTATGGAATAAAATGGGAAAATGCATTTACAAATGTGAACGAATTTAGTTTGTAAGCCGAAGTAACACTACGTTGTTTATTCCTGTCTATGAAAATAAATTTATTCATTTAACACTGCAATTATATACATTATTAAAGATTTCTTATTAGACTTTAAATTTTATAATGACCTTTTAATGTTACCGAAGTATATATATAAGGTCTATTCAAATACAATGAAAAATCCATTTAAATACATCATACTTAATTGAATCGCAAATCTGTACAACATTTCAGGCTTTTCTCTCATTGAAAAGCAATTATATTTAAAACAATGGAACTCATTATTTACAATCTAACAAATTTTGTTGCACCTTTCAATCCTTTTTCCAAGAGCTAAAGAATAAATAGTATATTTAGAATGAAAAGCTGCGTTTAGTTACAAATCAATACATTTTGCGTTTATATAATAAAATTTAATACAGTCGTAACTGAAGAATCTCTTATTATGTAATTACATGAGCGTTCTTCAATTGATTACTATTTAAAAATTAAATGAACAATGTTAATAAAAGTTAGTTCATGCAGTATTGGCTCTCATGTTTAATACATAATAACGTAATTCAGATATAATCATAAACTTACCTAGTTAATAATGGACCATAAACTTTTTCTCTTTCCATCGTTTTATGTATGGGATTTATTGATGCTTAGTTATTTAATAAGTAGAGAAATATGATGAATTGGAATGAGTTTATTACGAAATTATGCTAGAATGAATATAAAGAGTGGAGTACAAAGTTAAAGAACCATTAAGAGAAATATTTGCCTTTTTTTTTACAAAATTATAATTTTAGAAAAACCTTTCCAGAGTTAATAAATGAAAATTTTATAAAACATACACGCAAGCAAATGCAGCTATATATATGTATGCAAGTATATATAACACATCGATCAATAACTCCCGAGACTAACCCAGAGATGGCGCTCGTAGTAAACCGGTAACCAGGTCTTTCTAGAGTACTAACCTTTGCTTGAAACGTGTCAAAATTTTAAGTCGATCGGACCAGGAAAAAGGTTTTTTCCAAGTGGGTGCCGCGATTGCTTTCGATGGAACAAAAACATCAACGAGTCGATGATTCAGAAAGCTGTTTATCGCTATTTACTGCAACACAAAATATTTCCTTTGCGGGAAAAAGTAGGTAATTTTTGGAAAACAAAAAGATTTAGAAAGACTGTTGGGAAACGTACGATTGTATCAATCTCTAAAAGGTGATTAACAGGTGTTAGGTTGATGATATCAAAAAGTAACTTTGCAAAAATGTTGGTAGAGTTTCAATGTTAGACTGAAAGTTATTGATCGATGTACATATATATATATATATATATATATATATATATATATAATGAATGTCTTTCTCTAAAACTTAATTGTTTATTTCACTGTAGCGGAGAGAGAGAGAGAGAGAGAGAGAGAGCATTTCCGCACGGCAAGAGATTCAACTCCGCCAATAGATTAACAGTACAAAAATCAGAAGAGTGCAGAAGAGAGAAAATTTCTCTTGCTTGGTGTTTTATAGTAGGGATTTTTATACCATGTCACGTGTGATGAATAGAGGGATTTTAGGTGCTGACATAAAGTCTTGTGGGGATCATCCCTACAGGTCTGAAGCCATGTAAACTGCATTCTGAGCGAATTTTTAAGAAGGCGTGATTGCCTTAATTAAGTTAAAAATGAATGGTATCAGGAAATAAGATTGTACGCTTTAATTTTAAATGGGAGAATAGGAAAATTAGGAAATTAAATTATTATTATTTTGAGAAACTAATATGAATTAAAGTTAAATCGTTATATATATATATATATGTATATATATATGGGGGTGTCCAGATATTTTTATTTTGATTATAAATAATTCCTCATAGAATTACACAATGATGGTGTCATTAGCGGACTCGGGCATCACTACACCAGCCTTCTCAAAATATTCTTACAACTTTGAAAATGGTCGATCATTTTATTAGTTGTGATACTAAAAAGTCTTAAAGAAATTTTCCGCTAATTTTTAGAGATTTGAATACTGATTACAGTTAAATATTGTAGATTGCATCTAAATGCATTCTCTGTATTTTACTTTATTCGTAATGTGTATTCTTTTTATTTGATTCAATTGAAATGTTTCAGTATCATATACAAGATAATAATTATTCTACGGCACCCGACTAGGTTCGAAGACCAATTTTTTAAAAAATACTTTTCAGAAGAGTCTTTTAGTGTGAAGTGATAGAAATAGACTCAAATAACAATAAATTTATATATATATACATATATAACCTCTAGGTTTTGAAAAAACTTGTTTTTTTAATGAAATTTTAGCAAAATTTACAATGTTAGGAAAAACAGCATAATTAAACAAATAATAGACATAATGGATTTTTATTTCATATATATACTTCTTACTCCCTGTAAAGTGTAACTGACCGCAGAATAACAATTATTTTAAAAAATAAATATTTTATAAGGATTCGAAGTTGATGTTAATGATTTTTCATCAAAATTACTACATGTTTTGGAACGAAAAAGACTGCAAAATTTGTCCAAATGTAACTATCTCTAAACCTGCGGTCTATTACACTCCCAAGGACTTGTTAAATATGTGTACCAAATTTTATTGAATTTGGTTGGATTGCTTTGGAGATATCACGTTTTTCTTGCATGACTTTTGGTGAAATTTTAATTCTTCTGAAAACACATTTAAAAAATATATTTATAAGTTACTTAAAGTTAATATTAATGAAACAACTTAAAACTCTCCAGTTTTACATCTTATTCCTTCCTTCTCCTCAATAGTGATGTTTCTTTTTTTTTCTAATGAACCTAAGTTTTCTTGTGGAGGTTTTTGTTGATGGTAGTGAGAGCCATTTTAATTCTTCAATACTCATCCTACAAGGATCGTGGACTAATTTTTCAAAATTGACAACCAGGAAAATTTTATAATGAGAAATAATTGAAAAAGACTCATAATATCACAAATACTTGAGAGTATAAAAATATATACATATATATTACATCTAAGTTTTGAAAAAGAAATGCTCTTTATGAAATTTTAGCAAAATTTTACATGTCAGGAAAACAGCATAATTTAAAAAATAATGGCCATAATAAATTTTTGTTTTATATAAATATACTTCATAATCCCTCTGAAGTGTCACAAACTGCACATTAACAAATATTTAAAAAAATAAACATTTTATAAGCAATCGCAATTGACGTTAATGATTTTTCGTCAAAATTAATTTATGTTTTCTTAAAAAAGGAACTATAAAACATGATTAAATGGAATTATCTCAGAACCAGTGGTTTGTAACATTCTGAGGGGATTTTGAAATATATGCACTAAATTTCATTTAATTTAGGTAAACTGTCGTGGAAATGTCTCAATTTTTAAGCAAAAAATTTCGTGAAAAATTTATTTTTGAAGAGCACATTCAAAATATATAATTATTTTAAAATTGACAGTAGAATAAGTTAAAACTCTCCAGTTTTATAAGTCACTCCTTCATTTTCCTCCATTTTTATGTTTCTTTTTATTCTTATGGCGCGAAGCTTTCTTCTGGAAGTTTTTGCTGTTGGCAGTGACTGGCACCAACACAGTGTAAACACCAACTGGTTCCATGTTCGATGAAGACCCTTTATGGCGATTGCAGTGGCCTTTGTGATTTGATAGTTTGGAATTACATTTCCCGCAAAATTGAGATAAAGTCTCAAAGTCCACAACTTTTCCACTGTCTACAGATATGACACTAACACAACCATTTAATGATGAATACCCACGGCATTTCTTTAGTTGTCGAATACTTTTTGCAGCATCATTCATACTCTTTTCTCCAACGCAAGCAGCAGCACAAAGAATTTTCTTTTCCTGTTGACGGAATGCAAGCTTTGAAAGAAAGGGAGGCAGATTCAAGATGGCACATAGCTTCCTTCCTGCGGATAACCTTCTTCCAATTAAACGCAAACCATACACAAAACAAGTATTAATTTCATTCATTTTGTCTTTTTTCTTGGATGAACAAAATGAAAATACAAAGTTACAGTTTTTGCAATGTAGAGAAAAGTTTGAAGAAAGTCCAAATCTTGAATCCTCCAAAAGAAACAAACTACTTTCTCCACACTTTTCAGTTTTACAACGCAAGACTGAAAAAACACTAAGTAAAATTTGTAAGTCGATAATAATATTTCCTGTTAAATGTCCTGATGAATTATTTTCAGCAAGCTCAGATTTGTTACTATGCTGTAGTTTCCTTTCGCTCGCAGTGTTTTCTCTTTCACAGAATGACTCAGTAAGAGTACTAGCGTTCTGATTTCCATAAAACCTCCTTTTGCGTGGACGATAAGAACGACTTTTGCCCATATTTTCAAGAAAAATAAACTTAAAATGAATGTCTTACAAATAAAGAACTGAAATTAAAGCAAAGTATAGGGGGAAAAAACTAACGATTAGCAAAGTTATACGAACGAAAAATGTAAACAAACAGTTATAAGCGGTAGTCAAAATCTCTGTTGCCAATCATCTAAAACAGAATTGCTTGAAATAATTATTAATAATTCGTGGCTTAGTAAGAAAAAAATTAAAATTGAGGTTTTAAAACATAATTTTAGGGAAATAGTGCTTTAAAAAAGGATAAATCGTCAACTTCCTGTCATAAATGTCACTACTTCCGGTTTCGGTTTCAATAACAGCACACTATTAAAAAAGCTATAACTTGAGTTCTATCAAACATAAAGTAATAATAAGGACTGTTTTGGAATCTTAAAAAGTGGGGCTTTAATTTACAATCAGAAAAAAAAATCGAAATTTTCATCAAAAAAGGCTTTTTCAACCTAGTCGGATACCTTCAATTGAAGATTTGAAGAATAAGGCAAAATACTTTATTAATAATCACTCTAGAATACATAAATTCGCTCTCTTTTCACTTATCTAATTACTCGTTCTGCTTCAAACCCTTCTCGTGAATTGCCGGTGCTTATCTCAGCACTTTAACTAAAATTCGCTTCAATCCAAAACGCTGATTGAGATGTTCAATCCATATCATAAATATCTGTCGAAAAGTCGTTATCTTATATCTCTCTTCATTTTCCTTTCAATTATCTTTCCTTTATATCTATAATTGTTGATTATCTATAATTCAATTCATTTATATCTTCATCTATTTTATTCATTTATATTTTCATCTATTTATTTCATTTATATCTTCAATTATTTATTTTTATTCTGGTTGGGAAAAAATTGTAATTTTATACAATCCAAATTAGTGTTGAGTACCGAAGTTAATTAAGAGATAGTCTCAAGCTTATTAAATTTTCTAAATAATAATTTTTATTCATTATATTTACTAATATATGTAAGGAACGAACAGTTGTAGAAAATGTTATACTAATTTAATCAAATAATAATTTGCTTTTGTAATGTATAATATATATATATGAGTTGGCCATTTGTAATAAATGTTTCATTGACTTCATTCATGCCCCCCTCCAATTGATATAACAAATATATAATTCAATACATTATAATAATGGATTAAAAACAATATTAATTATTTGCCTGTAATTAAAACCCTCTTACAGCAACTAATTTCGACATATTGAGATGTTGATTCGGCATTTCGTCAAAAACGGATTGTGCATTAAATAAGAATATCGATTTGACTCGATTAATTGAAATTTATTGCATCGACATAACAAATATCACTGAATTTATATCAAATGCCTTTATACGAGAAAATAGAGCTCTAAAACATATTATACGTTTCGCTACTTGAAATTATGTATAACAAAAGAAAATAATAAATTTCTTTGTTAACTTCCATCAAAAGCTTGTAAAAGAATGGTTGTTTTTCAATATATATATACTGAGAGGGATTAATACTTCATTAAATTAACAAAATAAAATTTATCTGAATTACAATTACCAATACGTAAATTTTATGTATTGCATGTACATGTATAGATTACCTACATGTAAATATATATAGAGTTGTGGCCGAAATTGGGGACACTTTTGGAAATTTTTATGCTTTTTAACTTCGTATGCTTATAAATAATGTTACGTTTCACAAAATGCAAAGTAGTATATATCATTTTTTTTTAAAAAAAAATTAGTAATTGAATTCAATTCAAAAACAAAATTTTAATATTTTAACATTTAATATATAACTTTCCTGGCCAATCACTGTTCTTTTTCTAGGAACCGATCAAATATTAGTATCTGCCAGTAATATTTGACATCATGTTTACAGTTAGAACAAGCCATTGTGCTTTTTTCTGTAGAAGGAAGTCTATTTCTTATGACATAAAATTACAAATAGGAATTGCAAAAACTTTTAACACTTAGTCAAGAAGCTTTGGTTTTTGGTTTTATTAACGTTGCATTAGAAGCAACACGAGGGCTATTATTAGTCTAAAAGCAATAACATCAAACAAAATAGTAAAATGGACAGCTAGAAAGAGATGTAAGAATATTGTGTAACAAGAAAACGGTTTTTCTCATGCTGAAATTGCAAGACAGGTGGTTTTTTCCGTGACTATATCTGGAGTCTGAAAGTTTTGCTCACGATACCAGGAGACAAATTCAATAAGAACTCAAAACAGAAAAAGGTCGTAAAAAGTGCACCACACCTGTTGATGACAAAAAAATAATAAAAAGAATACGTATCTAACGTCGAAAATTGTCATCAACGGCCATCAGAAGTGTTTTGAATGATGGTTGTGTTTCCGTCAATTCAAGAACAACTAGGAGAAGATTAACAAATGTTGGACTAAGATGCAGAATTCCAAGAAAAATTCCTTATTTCAATTTACATCAGAGCAAAAACCAATTGCAGTGGGCAACAGAACACATTAATTGTACACATGATCAGTTCACACAAGTTATATGGAGCAATGAAACTAAGATATCGCTATTCGGTAGTGATGGGCGAAAATATGTAAGACAAAGAATAGAACTACATTCTGACTATACCCAGGAAACTGTGATTACCCATTTAGTGTTATGATTTGGCCATGCATGTCAACAGATGGTACCAGTCGTCTTCATGTCATCGATCGGACACTGAATGCCAGAAAATACATTGATATTATTATGTAACTAAAACTTCTGTCTTCCATCAGAGATCCCTTTCCCGATTATGTTTTATTTATTTTTCAGCGAGATTCTATTCCCTGCCACACAGCAATATTATCGAAATAGTAGTTTAGTGCAAAGAGCATTTAAGTGGTTTCCTGGCCAAGAACCAGCCCTGACCTTAATCCTTTTGAAAACTCTTGTCCCATTTAATCCACCATCAAATAAAATGGAACTACCTGAGGCTATAATTGTTTCTTGATATAGTTAATGTTATAACGTAGGAAGAGCTTAAGACTCTCGTCAACTGAATTAAACATTAATTGGAAGTTGTAATAAAAATAAAGGCTACCC
>BMAW01019328.1:47519-106627 GCA_019974015.1 Nephila pilipes
TATATTATCTTAAGCACCGTGTAAGTTATTTCTGATTCCACTTTTTCTATGTATGCGCCATGATGTTTTATGTAATTTCATCACACTTTCTTTCAACCTTTATCATGTTATCACTTTTTAAAGTAGCAATCTTAATACTATTAGATGCATTTTCTTATTTTTACTTTGAATTACTCTCGTTTAAAATAAAAAAAAAAAAATTCAGACTATCTCCTTGGGAATCTGCTCTGCTTAAAATATTTCTCTGAAACCATCTTGTTATTCTTTTGCTTACATATACAAGGAGTGTTTAAATGAAAAGGTAAGAACGTCGTTACAACGTAACCGCTTACATATTTGCCTTTGTCGCTATGGGAGAACGTAGAGAGACATTTATTGATACGAATGGAGTCTCCGACGTGGATCGGAGCATGCGTGGGCGCCCGCATGAGTAGGAAAGATCATAGGCTCTTAAAAAGAGTGGTGTCCAATACACGCGGCAGTGCATGTGAGGACATGACAGCGTTGAGATTGCCAAATTTGACGATTGAGGAGCAGCGAGGTGTTATTCGATTTCTGACAACGGAAGGTGTTGAACCGGCCGCTATTCATTTCCGGAAGGTGACCGTTTACGGAGAAGACTGTGTCTCCAAGGTCACACTCGCGGAACTTGCCGGTTTCAAGTGGGACAGCTTGACTATCCATTCGACAGCCCGGACATGTTGCTCAACGATTTCTATGAGTTTGATCCCCTGAAAAAAACATTTGAAAAGAAAGCTTATCAACTTGGAAGACGAACTCAAGGACGCTGTAGCCTTGGACTGTCATGGCTACAGGAATTCTTAGAATAAGGAATCTCTCGGCTCATTCATCAATGAAACCGTTTTGCTTAGGCCTGTGGTGTACACTTTAAATAAAGTCTTTATTTATACCAGCAGTGTCGTTTTGTACCTTTTCATTTGAAAACCCTTTGCCCGTTTATAATTCATCCCAGTTATACTTTTGCTTACTTATACGTTTATAATTCATCCCAATTACATTTTTACTTACATATATGTTTATAATTCACTCCAAATAATTATACAGAATTAATAGAACTAGCTCTATATCTTTGAGAAAACTTTTTGAATTTATTATTAAATTCAAAACTAGGATAAGAATTTCAATCGTGTCATACAATTTAAAGAAGAGTCATTAAATTTTGAAACATAAACAATCAAATATGAGAGGTGGTGATTATTTTTATCCTTAAATTGTGTAAGCCATTGGTTGTGGGCTTAGTAATTGAGTGCCCCCTAATTAAAAGCAATTGAGTACGTGCTTGCAAAGCCGATTGCTGTTATATAAGAAATCATAATCGAACACTTATGGAAAGGCGAAATTAAAGCCAGTTTTTCTAACGCACTAATTTCGGAAACAAAATACTTTTGTTTTGCTAACATTAAAGCTTTAAGAACCGTGCTTTGTTTATCATTATCATTGTATATTATATTGATGCACGGAAAAACACTAGCACAACTAGCAATAACTTATGAACCCTGATTTTATGTGATATTTATTACCAGTGAATTCAAAAAATATTTGTATTTAAAGACTAAAGGCATCATTAAGGTAAATTCTTAATGCAATTGGGTACTGTCAAATATAATACGGAATCGAAACAAATTTGACCCTGATTCATCAGTTAGTTTTAATTAGATAGTCATTCGTAGCTAAATCAAAATTTGATTCCAGCTGCCTCGAGTTGTTGACGTCATTTTGCTTTGAGATTTCACCGTCGATAAAACCTGGAATCATTACCATGTATTGGAAATCAAGTAAAAATCAAACCATTGGTTGGCTTCCAGTGAATCCTTTCCTAAAAAGACGAAGGTGGTCTCATCGGCAGGAAAGGTTTGGACGAAGAATTTTTGAGGGGCGAAAAGCGTCATGATCTCGAATATGAGTAAATGATGCTTAGACAACTATCCAGTGAGTCGTGGTGCTTACTAAAAACAAACCAATTTCAATGCTACGAGCACCCTCTCTTGGAATTTCTAAGGACTTATTGAACGACCCTGTAATCTTCATTCATTACATATTTGTCAGTAATTATCAAAATTTAAGGAGGTTTGTATTTCATACATGCATCAAAAGCCAATTTTTTCCCCTGCAAATATCGTAACCGAATATAAAATTGCCTGGCTACCAAATATACTTGAGTATTTAAGTAAAATACTTAAAAACTATTTATGAAACACAATGATCATTATAGCTGCATATAAATTTACCTTTTGATATTTATTCAGACAGTGAAAATTATCCAGATACATCTACTTGTTTCAAAACTTTTTTTTACCTGCTTAAGTGAATACCTTATTTTTAGGTATTGAAAAACATCCAGGCATAAAATTTAAGAAACAAGCGACAGAATTTTTAATCTTTTTCTCCCAACATTTCTTTGCGTGCACATAGAGAAATTTTGTAGATGCTGATTTAAGGATCAGTTTCATGCGGAACAAACTATTTATGGATAAAACTATTTATCGGTGGTAAAGCGATGAGTAGAGATGTTTCTGAAATTCAATTTGAATGTCCTAAAATATATTCGTACCCAATAGCTCTATTCAATTCATGAGTATGGTGAAAAAAAAGAACTTGCGGGAATTTACGACAGTAGATAAACCTTTTAACTTTAGGATTTAAGCACGGATTTCAAAAATGCATGCATTTGTGCTATTTTTTTTTATTAAAGATAACTCTTTTCAACTTTAAGACTTGCTTTTATATACATGAAGTAGGAATAGACTTCTATTTGGGCTTTTATATAAACTTATACCAAAAAAGCAAACTATATTGTTGCTTTTGAAGTGCTCCGCAGCATTTTTCTTCTTAAGAAAATAGCTAACAAAGACAATCACGTTTCTTTCGTCGTATAAAAAATATATCAAATTGCAAAATTTTGAGCTTCTGATTTTATTATGCTTATTTTGGATTATGTAGATCGAAGATATGTGACTATGAAATAACGAGACTGACGCCGATGAGGAAAAAGTATGCATGTGCCAAACGCTAGCGACCGACAACTGTTTAGAGTAAAGCTCTCGCTTTCGAATGCAGTGCCTCTTATTTCTGTAAACTAATCTGCATAGCCGTAGTCTTCATTCGAATTCGAGTTAGTTAGTTAGTTAGTTAGTTTGTTTCACCAGAAAAAGAGTAAATGAGCAACTAATAGTGAAATTTCACGTGAAACTTGCAAAACCCACAACTGTAACTTATAATTTATTGAAAGAAGTGTAAAGAAATGAATGTTTATAGTGTGCCCGTGTTTTTGAGAGTTTTAAGCGTTTTCGACACGGCCGAGAAGACATCCGTGTAACCCTTCTCCATCAAAAGCAAATGACAATATTGAAAAAATCGCTGATCTGACCATTAGTTAAGTATTCGTGCAATTGCTGAGAATGTAAGAATTGACATAGAATCCTCTAGGGCAGGTGTCGGCAATCTGAGGCTCGCGAGCCGCATGCAGATCTTATGATGTAAATGTGAGGCTCTCCAATTCCATTCGAAAAAATTAATAATTTATCATCAAAACCTTTAAAAAATAAAAAATATTTTTAATTACCTAATTTCTCAATAGCTTCTATTTTCATAATTGTTAATTAAAAATCGTTACGCTTAACAGGACGTAATGAGTTAAATTTGAATTATTGTTTTGTTCTTAGAGATGAGACTCCGTGAACATGTTTATCTTTCAGTCAATTGCATTCTATTTTCGTCTCACTCAAACGGCTAACTTCTAGAGTCTAGATAACACATAAATAAAATAAAATCGATATAAATAAAATCGTTTCTATAGCAACTGATGGAGCCAAGTATATGATAGGGATACATAGAGTGGCAACATCTATTCTTGAGAAAAAAAAATAAACTACGAAACTCAAACGTTTTTCTGCAAAATTCGTCAAGAAGCGCTTAGTGCCCAAACATTTCCGGCCGAAAAAATTTAGGTAATGAACTTGATAATTAAGATTATTAACAGCATCTTGGCAAAAGTACTCTACCATCGCCAGTTTAAAGATTTCCTCGAAGAAATAGAGAGCCAGTTTTCTGACTATTTCTACACAATAAAATGCAATGCCTTTCCAGAGGTAACACATTACAACGTTTTGCTTTGTGCTTGAGTGAAATAAAACATTCTCCAATGAAAAAAACATCGAACTCCCCAAATTGGAAGACAAATGGCTGCAAAAATTCAATTTCATTGTAGATATCGCAATGAAACTAAATGAACTGAATTTAAAACTGCAAGGAAAGGGCAACCCAGCCTACGCATTGCTTGAAGAAGTAGTTTGTTTCGAATATAACTTACATCTCTTTGTTGAGGATATGGAACGTGGTAAATTACTTCATTTTAAAAATCTGAAGCAATATCTCGTTGAGACCAATGCAACTATTGATACTAATTACTTCAGCTCAGCTTTATAAAACATGAATGATGAATTCGCTGAGAGATTCGAGCAATTTAAAACAGATTAAAGTACTCTCGCGTTCATAGTAAATCCTCTCAACACAAATACAAATGAGATCAACATTGAGCCATTTGGAATTGATGCTAGATCGCTTCAAATGCAATTGCTGGAATTGAAATCCAAAGAATTGTGGAGTGGCAAGTTCACAGAACTCAAGAGCAAGTTGGAAGAGTTTAAGGTCCAGAAATGCATGCACATCGTGCAGCACAAGAGAAATTTTACGAGTTGCGGCCCTCATATTCGGCACATGGAATAGTCTTCCAGAATGTTACAGAGAGGTGAAAAAGTTGGCATATGGAGTGATGACGATCTTCGGGTCGACATATTCGTGTGAGCAAGCGTTCTCTTGCATGAATATAATAAAAAGTAAAGTTAGAAGCCAACTAACAAATAAAAATTTAGAGTCGTGCTTGAAACTTAAAACAACAAGTTATAAGCCAGATTTAATCAAACTTTCAAAAGTCATGCAAAGCCAGGGATGATGTGTAACTATCTATATTTGTCCATTGATGTAATTATCCCATTGATGTAACAATCTATATTTGTGTTTTTATATGAATAAATATTATTCTGTATTTAAAGGAGTTTATTTTAAATCAAAAATCAAATTTATATAAGCAAATACTATAATATTATATCTAAAATGTGTTAAGTGGCTCTTTAAAAACTGGGACATTTTGTAAATTGTAAGTTTTGGCTATTCCGCTTCTAGAGGTTACCGATCCCTGCTCTAAGGATATGTTTCCACCTAGACAATGCTCCAACTCATTCCACGTTATCTGTCAATAAGATTCTAGCGAAGAACAGCACCATCCACTTTATTCGTCTTAAATATTTTGATCCATGAGACTTCTATCAATTTCCTAAGGTGAAATTTGCATTAAAAGAAACAAGATGAAAGTCCATTGAAATTGGAAAAAGAAGGTGGCACGCGTCCTGTAAGAGCTTCCAGCACTGTTTCGAACAATGGGAGATTCTCATGGAGTATTGTAGGGATAGAAAAGGGTTTTATATTGAAAGTGATATTAATTAAATATGTATGACATCAAAATAAAATGTTTTATAGCGCCAGTCTCATTGTTTAATAGCCAAACCTCATATATTTAGTATTTTACTTCAACACAGACATTTCTACTATCATCAAGATGGATCTAACTCTTAATCTACTTTAACATTTAGTAAAATGTTGTGTTAAAAATGTGTTTAGTAAAAAGTTAAATTTTGAGAAAATGAATTAATAGTTTTCAAGCCGTTTTAAAAAAATATTTCTTTACATTTTGTAGTGATAGTTAAATTTTAAATTATTCTTAAACTAATTAATTTAATTGTATTAAAATGTATTTAACCATTATTTTTATTGATAGAAGCATTTTAGTAAAAATATTTTTTATTCTATGCTTATGATGGGGAATATTGAAAGAAATTTTTATTTTACTTTCACAGTTGCAGTTAAATAAGTAACCAGTGATATCAAAATAATTACCAGTGATTTCTATTTCATTGATATTTTAAAAATTATATTATCAAAGCATGGAAAAATTACTTTATTTTACAATTTTTCTCGAAACCCACCACCAATATAAATTTGTTTGTGATTTTACTGGCAAAATTCCACTAACTATTCACAAATTTTATTCAAATGTCATAATGTTTTCACTTGCTGTTCCAGATATACATAGAGAATATTTACAGATTTATAGCTAAGCTATTCTCCCATCATATAACGATAAAATCTCTGCATTTTTTACCTTAGACATAGAAAAAATTAGAACTCTTACTATACATAGTATTCATGCTGCGAAATAGGTATAAAAATTATATCTTTAATTTAAAATAATAAACTTCTTCATTTCTAAAATGAGTATATTGCAAAAGCATATTTTTGTTGATTAAGTAATAATGTGAGTTTACGTTCAAAAGACTTTTCTTCAAGAAATGTGTATATATATATATATATATATATATATATATATATATATATATATATATATATATATATTTGTGTGTGTGTGTGTGTCGTGCGTGCGCGTGTGTTTCATTTAAAAATGTCAAAATCAAACATTTCAAAACATTATATAGACGCTACCAATATTAATACAATATAATTTCTTCTTATTCATTTATGTATATGAAATTTCCCTAGTGTAAATACCAAAATGAATAGAGCTAAACAACATAATTTGAAGGACTAATTTTTTTTTAATAAAAGACATAAATATGTTGTGCACAATATGAAAATTCAGTGCTCTTATATTCATTGCAGAAGTTCTTTTTAATATTAGTACTCCATTGGAACTCTGTTTATGTATAGATATTTGAAAGTAAAAAACCTTTTAAGATTAGATTATGTTGTTGGTAATCAGAGTAATAAACGAAACATTCGCTCAGAAAGAGAAGTTAATATGTACGTACATCAGCGTGTGTTAGCTAAATGCGTGAATGATTTAACTCTAATTGTGTGTACTAAGATAACAATTTGTTGTAAACGTAATTTGTTAAAGATTAAGAGTTTTTCAAATAATTATATATTAGAAGATATAAAAATTATATGAATTTACTTGAAGTGGTAATCGTATTAATAGGATTTCATAGTTTGTTACATAAATGACCATTTTTCTTAAATCAATGAGATAAAGCACTTTGACGTTAATTCTATTTATAATGATCTTATTTAAGTGTGTGTATTCGTAATTTATTTTATTTTAATATATGCTCTTATATAATTTTTAATTGCTTGTGTTTTCATTAAAGTATTTTTCAGCTTATGAGTATCTTTCTCAAAAATAGTTTTTTTAAAAGCTTTTTCCCCCGGCTTTATTATAGTTGTAATATAACAAAAATAATATTATGTTTATTTTATATAAAACGGTGAATTCAAAGTCATATTAACATGACGATAAATACATGTATTTCATTTAAGCATTTACTAGTATTATTATTTAACAGCAATTTACATTCATCTCAGTAAAACATTTCAAAAAGTGTTATTACGCTACATATTATTCTAAGTAAAAATAAGTATAAGAACAATTTTGAGAAAAGTGCCAGAAAATAAGCTTTTCTACTTATATACAAATACATATTTTTTATTGTAAAATGATACTTAAAAGAATGCCGAACTAATTTTAGAAACACATTTAACATATTTAAATTAATTCATACTTTTTTTACAATAATCTACACTTTCTTTTTATTTCTGAGAAAAACTGGTATTTAAGTAAATAAATATTCATAAGGATAAACATATAAGGATGTCGTGATTCTCCCTGTCATTTGAGCTTGGAATTTATATTTCAAGAAAAATAATAATTTACATTAAGACTATTTTTCATATCATTAAAATAAATGAATATTTTGTCACATTTAGCTCTTTTTTCATTCTATATTCTAAAACATTCTATATTCTAGTCAGTTTTAAAATCATTCATTCAAAGAAAAAGTGAGATATATAAAGAACTAATGACACTAAAACTTTTTAATTAATTTGTAATTTAGTCGTGGAACAATTAGCAAGAGTTAAATAGTTAAAATATTACATTTATTCATTTAATTCGAAATATAGTTAATTACATAGCGATGAGTGACAACATGATATTTAAGGACATGTGTCGTTCTGCCCATTGAGTCTAAAGTGGAAGAAAGAGAAATTTTCCCTGCTTCAATTTATATGCGATGATTTTACAGATCACGCGGGATTAGATTTAAGGATCTTTAGGTATTTTAACTGCAGAAAAAAAGTCTATAGAGAAATTGCATGCAATCACATAAATTAGAACCTCAAAATAAAAGATTTGTGTCAGAAAATAAGATGAACATCTTAGAAGAAGATTTAACAGTATAGGAAAAATTTTAAAATTAAACTAAATTTGAGTGAAATCATTATATATATATATAATTTTGTATCTATATTTCTTTTACTTTTCTTTAATTGTTAGGTGTTACAATTAATTTGTCTATTATTTCTTATTTTTATTACATTACTTTGAATTACTTTTAACGAATTAATACTTTCCTGATTAACATATTTGTAATATAGACTGGATTTTTATGATACTATCTAAGTATTTATTTTTTCATTTATTTGCAATAATTTACTTGTAAGTCTTACAGGTTACTATGTACGATTTTTACTCAAAAATATAATATGGATGCCTTCTTTGCTGTATATATATATATATATTTTGTGAGATATCTTTTCCGAGTATTATGCATTAAAATATATTTGCATTTATACCTTATTTTAAATATCAGAGGAAGTTCAAATTTATTTACTGGTTCAATTCTGCAGAATCTTTCAATTCACGTAATCATGCGCTCTTCCTTTCTCGCTCCTTTGGACCGTCACCCTCTACATGAAATACATAAAGAGCCCTACATCTGTTACAAGAGATTTAAATAATCCTGACTGTAACTTCCCAAGGACAAAATTTTATATTACTGGTTTCTTAATTACTTAAGTGAGTGGATTTGCGTTGCATCCTCCATTATCCCGATGTGTCTTCCTCCTTCTCTCGTAATAATAACAAATTTATAATTCAATTACTTAAAGTTTCTTTATTGTGTCACGATAGTAATAAAACTTCTTTATATATATATATAAATAAGAGAAATAAGAGAACAATTAAAATCCAAAATCAACAAAAGAAAACATTTATAGAACTACGTAAAAGAGATGAATAAAAATTGAATCAAATTTGAAACTATATGAATAATATCAATACCCAACGAAACAAAGCATGCACATTCAGACTGGGGACTGAATTGTAGGATTAAACAGGCCCTATGGTACCAACCCTCCCCCAATGTATCCTGTTGAGTAAAAATTATATTACTCCAAAATTTAATTTATAAATTAAAAAAATGAAACTAGAAACAAAAAAAAATGAAAGGCAAGATATCTCATTTACTAATTATTTTTTCAAAAACCAATATTTTCCAATCAAATAAAATGATCTTCACCTAAAAACTTTCAAATCAAAATTTTTTCAATCAAAAACCATCCGATTAAAAATTAAAACTTACCCAATTAAAAATTTAAAAGGTTTTCTGAAAACTTTAAAATAGTATAATTAAATATGTTTAGTTAAAGATTTAAAACATTAAAAATATACCCAAATCCAAGTTTTTCAAAAAAAATCAAATGCAAAAGCAAAACATAGATTTTGTGATCATATTATCAAAAATTCAAACTTTGCCGCTATTTAAAATTTTGAACGCTGTCAAAGGTATTGAGAGCCTCAATTTATTGAAATGTATTTGAATAGCATTTGAACTTTCTGAAATATTGATTGAAACTACTTCTAAAACTTTTGACTTAAGTATTTCAAAGAATTAAATCGTTTTCAACTCTCTAAAAGAAACTTTACTCTTTTGGTAAACATCCATCTAAAGATTGCCGTTCCATTTCCCCTGTGTAAACTTTCAGAAATATGTTTTACTTAAAATATATAAATATATTAAAAGCTCTATTTTATCTTGCACTCAAAATTTTGTAAATCTTATAATTACCAATAAGCGGCTTAAGATAATTATTAAGAAGCCTAAGTATTTGCAAGCATCAAGCCACTTGGCTACTTAGGAGATTTCTTGAACAAAACTTTCGTAAGAATATAAGCTGTAAGCGGTAGTTATAAATTGCATCACTACTTAAAATTTTCAGTTCAGTGAAAAATATTGATTTTCGATTCCTTACCTTATTCAAATAAATGTTCTGAGAAACAAACATGAATAAATAAGTTTTATATAAATATTCAAGTTTGTAAACTAGTATATATGGAGCGTATAAAGAGAGAAATGTAGGATAGAATTAATTAAATCTACATTGGTGTTATAAATTAAGATAATTTTTACTTTCGGTTGATTTTCTCTAAAAGTATTGGGCTGATTTTACTGAAATTTGGTATGTACATAAGTTGATATAATTAAAAAAGTATTATACTTAAGTAAAGTAATAATAAAAGTAAGTGAAGTAATAATAAAAGTAAGTAAAGTAATAATAAAAGTAAGTAAAGTAATAATAAAAGTAAGTAAAATAATAATAAAAGTAAGTAAAGTAATAATAAAAGTAAGTAAAGTAAGTATGAAAGTAAGTTACTTACGTTAATGTAGCAAAAGTTTCTGGTATACTTTTTTTCTATTATTTTATCCAAATATAATCCTCTTACTTATAAGTTTATCTCTTAAGCGGGACCTGTATGTAAATCATTTGTTGTAATAATTCGGTAATATCTAAGAAATAATTCGGGAATATCTAAGAAAAATGAAATGACTTCTATCTTCTTTCAACAAAGTTTGAATTGGTAATCAAATTTTTAATCATTTCTCACGCACAGTCTTAAGTCAGCCAAGTAAAATAAAGTAAACTTTGTAACTTTCATCTACTCTATCATTTTTAACATTTTTCTACTCTAATTATCTACTTGAACCTTGCAAAGTTTTTGAGTATTTTATTAGCAGAAAATTGTGTTCCAATTTTTAAATATAATAATAAAAATATACCACTTCATATACTTTTCTTTTTTCATTCTGCGCATCAAAACTCATTTCTTGGCGCCATTGTAATTGAAGGCTCATGGTCGCGAGCTTAAGACTAGTGTAGTTCTTATCAAGTCCTGGGTTTCAGCTCTGATGCTACTTAAAACCCGTCGTTTAGGCTCCCGTCTACCGACCATTTTGATTTCGTCAGCTTAATGTTAATACTATGGAATTTCTACTGCTGTCCTTAAATCTTTAATACTTGATATATTTGAATGCAACAAAGTGCATCTAAAAGAGCAAAAAATTATGAAGGCTTCTGCAGAATTACATTTCCTCCCGAATTTTAAAAACATTTTAAAAATATATTTAAACTCCGGAAAACTCCCAAATGAATCATCAAAATAGAGGTAAAAATATTTTTAAGAATCGGAGGAAAAAATTAATTCCGCAGAAGCCTTTGTTATTTTTTGCTCTTTCAGATGCACTTTATTGCATTCAAATAGATCAAATAGTAAAGATTTGAGAGCAAAAGTAGAAATTCCATTCAATTAACATTTCGTCCACGAAATCAAAATGGTCTATAGACGGAACCCTTATGTTGAGCTCATGCACGATTCATCCCTCCAGACTATGTTAGGATATTGAGAGAGTTTGGAGACTGAGCTCTCTTGTTGTGCCTAAAATTCAAATAAAAAGTTCCGTCTCTCACAGCTCTCATATTACTTCTAAGTACAAAATTATTAAATTATTAATCAATCGATAAATATTAACTCTTTTTAGTAAGAGTTTTAGTATATATCGTAACTTCTTCGTGGAAGAATATTGATGTTAAAATCTTCATGCATGACTCTTAATTGTCTTATATGTCCAAGAAAGAGTCTTTACTCCCTTAATTAAATTCTTATTTCTAGAAAATGATCAAATAGAAAAATGCAAAGCAGTTAACAAATAAAATTAAACACGCAGGTTTAGTATAAAAACACTTGGATTAATCATGGTCCCACATAAGTCTTACCTGATTCCATTCCATTGGTCTCATGCTGCGTAAATTTATAATGTTTGACACTATGTATATGTTGTCTTCGTCAATTAATTGTGGATTTTAATCATAAAGTAAGTTATAACACTTTGTTAATTATTAATTAAAAAAGACTATTAATTTCTGACCATTAATAACTCATCCCTGGTTTTAAAGCAACGCATTTTAGAGAGGATATTTCTTTCTGTGAGCTAAAGTAATGAATCATAGTAACAGATGGATACTTAGTATTTGTGTAAATTTGTTGTATAAATAATAAATACAAGTGTTTCAATAAATTTATGGTTACGAAGAAAGATCTGAGTCAAAATTTAATTTCAGATGTTAAAGAAGGTCTTAGTATTTATAATATAAGTCATTTCAAATAAATAACAAATACAAGTTTTTTATTGAAAAATTCAAAGTAGGAGGATACTTATTTCACCGTATTAATTATCTTACTAAATATTGAAATTTATAGTTTTGTTTTTTGAAAACCTTATAATACAAAAATGATAAACTGGTGATTTGTTTGAATGAATGCAGTTTTCTTAAGGTTGTAAGAAAATATTAAAAATTGATGAGCATCTTATTTATATTGAAAATTTATCGAACTGTATTCATGAGAATTTATTTTTTTAAAAAAACTAAAGCTATATTTTTATATATGTAAACATTACTATATACGTCTTAAATTAGAACTTAATTAAAACTTTGAAAGATTTTTCTAAAGAGTTTGTCCATGCTCTGTGACAATTTTAACACTCATCAAACTTTGAATAATTTAGTTATAACAGAAGATTTCATCTAGAGATTTCATAAATGTAGAATTAGCGAATTAGCTTAAGAACTTATTTATGCAAGAATATTTTTCTTACATATTTGCATTTGAAAAGGGTCTTAAAACTGTTGCCTCCTGCAACACCTTTCAAAATACCTTGATTTTGACCCGTAGCCGCAGTTCTATCCAAATCTTATTGAACTGGTTCCGTATTGGAGATAAATCATCAATCTCTGTATTGATCATAATTCAAAAGATTTCCTTCTGCCATGATATGCATCTACAATGGATTCTTTTTCTTATTGGCGTTAGCGGTAACGAAGTGGCGGATACCCGAGTTAAGGAGGGTACCTCAATGGCTTTGACCTATGATCTCATCTTTTCTGGAGACTTGTTCGAGAATTTCTTCTACTATTGACCTTTCTTAGCGTTCTCCTCCGTCAAATGACTGTTTTTGTGGCAAGCGGCAGGATGGATCCCATCGTTTTTGAGAGTTATAGAGTCCGGGGGGTTTCAATGTCAAGATTTCTAACCTGTCATTTGAGGTGCCTCTACTATGGGAATAAGATCTTTTTCGTCTGTAGAAATTGTAACTGAACAGTCCTCCCCCATACGTTTTTTTCTGTCTTAAGATTTCCAGGGAGGACTTGACCAAGCATCCTCTTCTTGTCTTCGACTTTTTGAGAGATTTTGGGCTCATGGATCTCATCTTGCCCATTTTCCAGATTGGATATGGTTGGAAACAACAACAAAACAATATACCCTACCCAGATTAAATATCAATTCGTTTTATTTTCTATCAGACAAACATGTGACAAAAGGTATTTTTATAAACGAAATTAACTACTAATTTAATTCAAAATGTTCTGCAGATGTGGATTTTATGATTGTCTTTATTAAATAATAACAATAAAGTATATTTGGTATATACTATTTGCTACAGCTTTAATTCTTTAATTGTTAGATATGTAATACATTTTTTTAATTTTTAAATTAATTAATCATATTCTATTGGTAGAAAGACTTCACCATCAAAATTTTAATCACGTCTTCTCCAAAACCATTTCGATCAAAATCCCACTAACTAAATCCTTAATACCAATAAGGACTGTCTCTCTCTAATTGTAGATCTAATAATGTCGTAAATAACACTCCATTCACCCTTAAAAGGAGAAAACAAGTCCAATTCATCACCAAAGCTAAAGGATTTTCTTATTTCCAGCAGCGACGAGTCCGAGGCTCTTCATTTAGATAAATGTAACAGAGACGAGAGTTCCTTTATTTCAATCACAAATAAATGTTACCTATCTTCCTTTTCAGAAATGATTAAGAAGGAATATTCCCCGGATACTACGAGGACGTGTTTTGGAATGCTACGTAGGATATGAGCGTTGAAGAGAATTATTTCCATAATCTCTGTCATAAAATCTTAAGAGGATTCAGTGCCCTTATAATGATCTAAATCATTGGTGTCTAAACTATGACTGTTTGAGAGCTACATTGCAAAAAAAATTTACTGGGCCACACAATATTTTTTTAATAAATTGAAATAAAATTAACTCCATGTTGGTTTATTAAAATAAATTAACTTCTTTTTATTAAAATTTTTAATTTGAGGTACATATTTATTTTAAATTTGTAAAAGTTTCGTTCCATTTAGTTTCGATTTCATAAAGATGGAAAAAATTCAAATTAATGAGATGGATGAGTTTGGTTTGTTGAACAAGCAAATCGATATCGGGTTCAATAGACGAGATTGCAATTCTTAATGCATTTTCAAGATGTTTGTCAGCGATCTGTGTCCTCTTTTTGTTTTTTGAATGCTTCATTCTTCGGCACACACAAAATTCGAAATGTAAATTCTCATGGCTTAAATGTATTAAGTTTAATGCTTAAATGTTTTATTTTTATTTCAAAATAAATGTCAACAAATTGATTATATTTGAAAAATAATGCAAATATTTATTTTTTAATAAAAATGTGTAAATTTAAATATTTCCATAATTTGGGCCGCATTTTAAAGGCTTTTTTGCCACACTCTAGACAAGCATGATCTAAATTTTATTTATTTTTTTCAGAATAATTGAATATTATTAAAAATATAAATGAATTTTAATTATTATCTTATGATTGATATATCACATTTGTTTATATGAATAGTATTACAAAGATTTAACAATTTTTAAAAACGCGAAAAACACGAAAATTTTTTTTGGAAAAAACTGATTATGTATTTTTTTTATTCTTATGTATATACTGTAGCAAATTATAGATATTCATGTTGATTTGTTTGGTTTCAGGAAGCCCCAGATTGATGCATCTCACAATATGGAAAAGATAGAGTTCAATCAACTGAGTTTTTCATCGAAGGTTAGAGAAAGGTCAAGAAATGGACGAAATTTATAACTCTGGACGGTAACTAGGTATAAAAGAATAATGATCAAAATTTAAGTTTCTATATAAATTGTTTTTGGTAATAATTACACATTACGTTACCCTAGGAAGACAATTAAAACTTACCAATACTTTGGGTTAATTTAGTCTTTATCTTCCTGAAATCAAACGCATCAACATTAAGAACTGTAATTCAAAACATTATAACCATAAGGATCAATTAATATGCAGAATATATTTTATCCCGATATCTCAGTTATTTCTTAGTAATCGTTAAAATTTTACGATACTCCCTCGTATGAGAACAAGAGGTTGTAAGAAATTAAATTAAAAATGTAAACAAACACATTTATTACTCCCCTTTTTTTTACAGATGTTAGTTTTTTCAAGCTATTTATTATCAACTTTTCAAAAATTAATCTTACATTTTTTTATATAACTGTAGTGGTTTATTTTTATTATTACTGATTCGAGGTTCCTTACGAGTAATTTATTGCTGGTATCTTGTATGTGTATGTAAAAAATTTAAATTAAGACAGTTAATATTAACAATTTCCTAATTTGTGTAATCTTAATTACCATACATGTTGAAATGAATACAACATGAAGGAAATTCTTAGAATTGATTTAATTATAATTATTTACATTTCTTCATTTATCATGTTAATCAGATCAATCAATATTCTTAAAAAGTGATCTATTATTAAACATAATGCTCTTAAATTATATAAAAATCCAAATACTTGAAAGAAACATCTTAATATCTTAAAATGGCACTTTATGTTAATTGAAGAATATAATATTTATTTTTTCAGAATTATAAATTTCAAAATGGTTTTTCGCAGTTTGTATTTTTTCAATATATCGATGCATTTAAAATTCTTATCTACAAAAAACATTTGCCAATCACTCATTTGTTGTTTGGTTAATATATAATACAAGCTACAAAATTAAGGATCTATTTTGCAATTAAATGATTACAATTTTTTGGAATACCGGCAATTTTGTTGAATTTTATAAAATAAAGAGCAACAATTTTTTTTTCTCGAAAGCTAAATACATTTTTGTAAAATTAATCCCTAAAATGGTTTAATACCTTTGTATTTAACGAAATTTCATATTAAAATAATAATAAATATAATAATTATAGAATGAGTAGTCATTTTTCCCATATTATTCAAGAAAGATTTTGTATAGTATTATTTATTTATATGCACATCACTATTTATATTTGATTGTTATAAGCCACCAAGGGGCTATTATTTTAACTGGATCCATTTTGGCGTACCAGATCACTTATAACGTAACAGATCACTTTTCAATTTTTTATTGTTTGCTTCAATTTTAGTTACATCTAGCTTAAATATATTCAATTTAACAATTTATTATTTCCTTTAATTTTTACTAACGGAAACGTTTACTAATGTCCATTTCTCAAAATTTCATCGTTTGTCTTAATTCTTTTCTTTAATTGAGTAATTTAATAATTATGAAAAAACACGCACCTTAGGCGGTTACATCTGTTCTTTGCAAAACTTTGCATAACATCTTTTTTAAAAATTTTGAATTTCCTTTGAAATGAACGGGATGAACTTGACTTTAATGTAGTTAACGCTGTCAGAAAATATAGCTTAGAGAACACACAATAACTCGTATTAAATAAAAAAAATGTTGACAATTAGTAAGGAGCAGTAGATCAAAATAAGCATCTATAATAATCAAACAGTTGACAAAAAAGTACTTTTGGGGATCAAAGTAAGCCGAAACATTTTTTTAGTATGTATGAAACTTAGAACAAACGAACTGATTATTTATTTCCAATTTCAATGTGTTCGGGTGTGAATAAAAACAAATTTTTGATTAATGAAGCATTACTACAGATTTTTATGTTAATGTTAAGTACAGAGTTCATAAAGACTTTAAGGGGTATACGCAATGGTATTCTAGTTATCAAGAAACTAGGCATCTGAAGATAAAACAAAATATAGGTCAAATACCTGCATCAATATATGAATCGAATAGTGTTATCGTTGAAGATAAAAAGAAGTTGTTGAAGATAAAAAAGGCACTACAAATACCAAGGGCTGTGAAAGGTCACCATACTTCTAAAAGATAATTATCTACCCTTCGAAACAAAATGAAATAGGATTCTAACGAGTGACTATTTAGCCATAAACCTTATTTACGCTATCAACGTCAGCAAAATTTCCATCATTCTGTTAATGAATTATATGGCTTATACGAGTATTAAAGGAATCCTTTTACTTTCGTATCTCAACGCATATGGTATATCTGTAAAACAATTTGAGTTGTTTGAAATTTGAAAGTAAGATGATAACTATTCTTGTGTGATGAACAGATTCTTTTGACTCAGAAACAGCGATCTTGATTGATGATTTGTGAATAATTAACGATACATACCGTCTAGAGTTATTAAAGACATCTGTTATTGTAGAGGATAAAAGGAATTCTTACAAAAATAAGACGTTCCATAAAACTAATTACTAAGTTGAGAAGTAACGGTGTTAGTTGGCATTTTTTATACATAGCAAATTCCTTCACATTTATGATGTAAGTACACATATATCACTTATTTATGATAAAAATATAAAATAAAGTCATGAAAAAGAAACCTCAAATAAAATCCGAGGCTTCTAAAACCATATTATTATAGCACGCAAACTATTTCATCTTAGCGCAGGTTATTTAGAGATTAGGGGGAAATATTCCTCTGGAAATTAGGCCGGAGTAGTCTAGTGGTTAAATATGCAAGCTTCCAGGGTGAGAATATATGATTTGAATATTCAGTTCGAGTTATGATTCTAAAAAAAGGCTAAAAAAAAGCCGTGAGTGAAATACGTCAAGTATCAGTGAGTCCCAATTACATTTAACATACATCAATCACGACATTTTTTCTGAATTTCCTTTTTTGGTATCATAACTTGAATTTGATCTACGCGAGACTTGGGGTAGTTCTTCGGAGAATAAATGCAAAATTATGTACAAGTAATTATCACTTTAATAATTTGAACGTAGCAAAAAATTATGATAATCCGTCGCTTTTAATTCACATTTTCTAAACAAAAATATTAAGTCAAATGGAATTATTAGATGATCTTTATGAAAGTGAATGTTTTGTAAGTTTAATTTAATGTGTTTCTATTTTGGGTTGTATTATCAAGAAGAGAATAGATAGAAGGTGGATATAAAAGTTTCAGATATAATGCGATTGTTTAGTAAGGTCGCAATGTGAAAGCTATTGACAATAAAGCTCGTAATTTTAAATCTCCGTTAAGTCACGAGGATGACACCTAAGTCTTCTTCAAACCTCCACACACAGCAAATGGAGGGTCTTGGAACCTCGACTAGATTTAACGTGCTCTAACCCATGATTCGACGAAAACAAGGCCAGCCTCGAATCCGCAGAAATGTTCAGTAGACTTCCGTGGCCACTAAGTTCTCCTTTAAAGCAGATTTCGAAGCAAAGAACATCGAAACAAATCCATTAAAAGTAAACATTAGTTTAGTTCTATTGTAAAAATATTCAGCAGAGAAGTGAATATAAATATGAATGAATATAAATACAATATGAAGAATTCATTTCCCCCACCTATGTAAAAATTGCTATGATGTTTAACTACTTTAAATTCAGATTCATCTTTAAAAAAGGTTCATAACGATAACATTTAACGCATTTCCGACAACGGCTTGAAATAATAGGTCAATTAACTTCAATGACAGATGAAAATATAACTATCAAGCATTTTAAAGGCCTGTAACAATGTCCAAACTTTTAGAATAATCATTTACTAAAATTATGCTTGTCAGACGATTTATTACATTTAGCTATATTACTGAGCATTGCTATTAAAACTGATAATGATGAATGTTTTTAATAACTTTAATATCATTTTCCTTAAGACAAATATAATAATTTTATCAAGCATTCAATTTATCAAATACCTGAATAGCCGGTAGGTATATTTCCTATAAATAAGACTCAAATCACATCTTAAATATGCTATAGAGATTTATATCAAATTTAAACATTATATTGAAAGTTTATTAATAATATACTTATATTTATCAAATTTATTCGGCCCATCATGTTTAATTGAATTTTTTTTAAATATTTGTTAAAGATGATGAAAATCTAATTCTGACTAATCTAGTTTAATTTTAAAACGCCACACATTTTCTGGAATTATCGATTATTCAAGGTAAATAAAAATTACATCTTCCCTTCCTTTATAAAAATATAAATGGTTATTATCATCTGTCGAATTTATCTGGAGATATTCAAAATTGAAAGTTCTGCATTTATTAATCTAATTCAGAAATATTTATTTTTTGCAATGGTATGTGGGTGAACAATAATTAAATAATTTGCTGTTTTGTTCCTATCACATTTTATTAGGATGTTGAATAAGTAAAAGCTTTATGTGTCACTTTTTCAGTCATTAAATATTTGCTATTTTATGTTCTTAATTAATTCGATTTCTTGCGATAATTTATTATAAAACATTCATTAATACTTCATTAAATGGATGTATGTAACAGCAATTAAAAATAAATAACAGAAACCCTTTTCAGATCCCTCGAAACATCCCAATGGTCAAATCTGAAATGCTTTAAATAAACACGTAAAATTTACCTTATGAGGCTTTTAAACATTTACGGAAATAATGAGTGTTACTTAACATAAAACACAGTTGCGAGAAAACAGGTATTAAATGCTAAAAATGTGTGACTTTTATGATAAGTTACATGAAAGAACATGTTCTCCTCTTCCGTGAAATTTAATGTTATTCAAAAATTTAATATATACATAAAGAATGGAAATAATAAATAAAGAAGTATTCTTATAAATAACAATTAACATTTATAACACGTTTATATACAAACCAAGCTAAAATTGTAGCTTACATAAGAATATATGTTTTGTATGTCAGGCGACTAAACGTTAGCCTCACAATTATCTTAAAATTCTAAATAATTTGGCATTATTTTTAGCCATTTCTTGGATTTCTTATTATATTTAAACAAAAGTATGACATAATTTAATACACCAAAAATTCAAATATATCTTTATGTTAGCTTTATTTCATTGCAGTAAAAGTTTCAGAATGATTCATTGTTATAAAGAGGATTATTTTTTGAAAAATCAAGTTCACTACTAGTGAAAGCAGACATGAAAGTAAAGCAAAGAAACAACTGATGGGGTCTCAGGACTCTTAACGCTTGTCCGTGTATCGAAAAAAATATCATTTTTCAAAACAATATAATTTACCAAAGAAACAAAGCAGAATATTGAAACTTTTACCAAATAATATTCATATTTATTTACATTTGTTCGCATATTTTCATAAGATTTAAAGGAATTCTTAAAAAGTTATAATAAAAAATATATTGGAAATGTTTTCAAAATTTTGAAAATCTATATTTTGCTGCGCGCATGATTCTGAAGTATATTATTGATTAAAATTTACAAAACTGATGTTACCTTATAAAGAAAAGTTCACTTTCAAAGTTATACAAACTTTTAAAGAAATTTAGAGGAAAATAAAACTTTTTTAATACAATTTTTAAAAAAAATTTGAAATTTTAAGAAAAAATCCAATTAAAATTCCCATAAAAGATTTTCTGTCAATAATTTGTTTAAAATTTGATGTATAAGTCATAAAAAAACCTATTTTGAACATGTACATAAAATTTCATATTGATATCTTAAATAGTATCCGAGAAATCCTGCGCGCAAGTTAAAAATGTTTGTTCTGAGAAAAATGAAGTTAAAGTTGAAAAATAACAATAAAAGAATACAAATAAAAGCTCAGTGTTTTCTCGATAACTCTGGGAATTTTCAAAGTATCGTTATAAGTTTGGTACCAAAATGTTCAGAACAGAAGAGGCTCTTACATATATGTTTTTCAAAAAATCAAAAATTTTGAGTTTTAAGGGTCCTGAGACCCCTTAATCTTTATTGAAGTGGTCTTTTGTAACATATTTTGTAATTCATAAAGGAGTTGTCGTTAATGTGAGTGAGAATACTTCAATAAATATTAAATTTCCGGTGATTCTATAATATTTCAGTTCTCAATGTCCGTTTTTACAAAAAGAATTACTTTAAATCTTTAATTTCCTTTTCATTGGTGTATTTTTAATTAACTTACCTCTATCTGGACGTATTTGTTGTTTCTGTCTTAACTGATAAAATCAAGTTCGTGATGGAAAAATCGATTACTTTGTTTGATATAACATTTATATTTTCCATTTTTATAAGAAACTCTAACTAAATCGTTACTCAACTGAAATAACTATGCATTAAAGAAATTATGCATTTTTCTGGAATATTATATGAAACTTAAAATAGAATTTCGTTTTTATCCTTTAAAATATAACCAATTTTGAGCATGAAGACAAAGGAACAAATCTCAATAATACATTTTAACCACTTTGTTTAAAATTTCTTACATTTGAAAAATAATTATATTAATATTTTGGCAAGAAATCAAGAAATACATCAACAGTCATAACAATCCTCACTCCAGAGTTACAAGAATATATCTAAGAACAAACTTTAATAGCAATACATTCAAAAGCTATCAAGTGACGAGGGAAAGATTGAATCATAGAAAACAATGTATCTCAATCTCCTACCTTTCGCACCACACCACTTACTGCATACTGTCTTAAAGATCGGTGGCCACATACTCATGACCTTAATGCTACTTAAGAAAAAAAAATAATTTAACTGTACATATTGAAGGTATTTATTTTCTCAGTTTATTCTGAACTTTGTGTAACTAGGAACTAGAAAAAAAAACATTTATAGTAATAACTAATTATCGAAAATGTGAGTGAGAAACAAAATTAGATTAATAGGATATTAATTTGTATCACAATCAATATATTTACGGGATTTCATCTAAAAATTACGTATATTTTGATAAATTTACTCACGATAGAATTCATCCGTCTCAATTATATACGTATAAAAGGAATTCAATAAATAGAAGACGTCTTTAATTTACTTTAATTTTAATATCCTTTGCTAGTTTACTTATTTATTTTTGAAAGAAATTAAAAATTAATTAAAGAAAATTATCGTGTATTCAATTTCATATAAGCAACATAAGAGAAATTTTTTCGTACATTACAACGGAAAAAGTTTCTTTGGAATTCAAAAAGCCTTAAGATATTCGATACTGTTGGCATCAAATATTTCACAATTAAGTGAATCCACCACTTTTCGTATTCATTTTAGAGTCTAATCATACGCTAAATGAGAAAAATAATCACAAATTATATGCAACACTTTGAATTGGTTTTTTTTATTATTTAATGAAGATACAAATATTTGCAGAAAAATTCCTAATGCATAAGAATAAATTATAAAATTTAAATGATGTTTATTGTTTGCAAATATTTTTAAAAGTTTTTCATGCTTCATAGTTTCATTTTATATTATCAGAAAATATATGATTTAAAAATTAGATGTTTTCCTTTATTTATTTATTAGTATTTTAAAATAAATTCTATATTTAATGGGTAATACTTTATATTCTTTTCCAATTTTTTTTACATAATAGTTTTTGCATTCCTTTTTCATTGCTAATTTTAGAAAGTTTCAGATTTCTTGAAGATATTATTAATTTTGAAACATATCGATTGTCTAATATAGCTTCATTTGGTAATCATCTAAGTTAGACAAACTGAATTTTCAAATGCATATTTTTATTATAATTTCATTTCACCTGATATTTTACGTGATATCAAATCATACAAATAAAATTTAGACACCAAACGATTACAAATAAATATTTTTAATGTGCGATTTCAATATAAATTTGTTTTAGCACCATTAAAATTAATAGCACTTATGCTTTGTTTCAAGTTGACATGGATATTTCTTTAAAATTATATAAGAGATTAAGTGGTTTTTTTTTCCATTTATGATGCCCTTAGATGCAACACGAGAGCTATTGCTGATGGACATTGTAATTTTCAACCTCGATCAAGCTGTGAGGACAACTGACCTGGCACCTCAAACTCCAAATTTTCGCAACGCGCTAACAGGAGGAATGAGAGACTAGTTAGATTTTGGGATTACTTAGGCTTCATTCTTCTCGAATAAAATTAGATAATAACATTTTTGAACCTAAAATAAAATTAGATAATATTTAGATAACATTGAATATTTGAACTTTTATCATCTGACGAATATCATGACAATTCCAAATTCATACATCATCACTAATTGAAAAAAGATTAAGTCTTTAGTAGGATTTAATATATACTAACCTCTCAAATCTATATAATAATCTTCGATGGAATAGTTTATTGAAATGGAGTAGCTTTTTAATATGTGAATACTATTAGAATGAATTTTTCAAATGAAGAAGACCTGTGAGATTTATTGCAAATATTGTCGGTATCTTTTATTTCGGATATGTATCTCAGATTCATTCAAATTTTAGCAGAAATATTTAAAAAATTTATTTTCCTTCTATAATAAAGACATTTTTAATTATAATGTTATATTAAGAAATCATGAATAACAATGTGTTAAATGATATTTGTTAATTCCTGCTTCTATTAAGTATCAGTTAATAATGCTATTTAATGATTTTACTAATACTTGCTGTTGTTAATTTTATTTTATTTAGACTATTTCTAATACAAATAAATTGGAGCTTAGATTTAAGAAACATTCCACAAAAAATGTTTTATTTGAACAAAATTTATCAGTGTGTACTGATAGGGAAGCCTACTTATTTTCAACTGTTCTTTTGGACGTTTCCTAGACGTTGGTAATTCCAACATCTCGATTTTTTTATTATGCAAAGGACATAATAAAAAAATATAGGAGGAGTGAAATAATGAGAATGTAAAGAGGAAGGTAGGAATTATGACAATTAATAAAAGGAAAGACGTTAGGGAGCAACGGAAGGAGGAACCTGTAGATGATAATTATTAAGAATCTGCAGCACCAATAATATATCTAAAGCTAAAATGTTAATATGATACTGAAGAGATAATAAACAAAGTTAAATATTACTGGTTATTAATTAGTTAAAGACGCGTGAGGGTAGACCGAACAGGCATTGTAGTGAAAGAGGAATTAGATGCGAGAGCATGTACCACACTTCAAATGACTCAGATCAATAGTTGCGAATGATCCAGGACAATTTAAAGTTTAAAAATACTTAAATTTTCTTATACTTTAATATATTGTTGCGTATAAGAATATTACTCGTTCAGTTAGAGCAATAATTTTGGTTTAAATCTTTACAAAAATTATATATTGTAACAAATGATTGTAAGAATGCACCCCGTATTATCACTCTATAAAGAAGACTGACTAGTAAAAAAAACGTTCGAATAACTTCGTAGACAGCAGTGCAAGCAAAATTCGAGCAACTAGAAAGAGAAGTAGTTTAGGGAAAAAAATAGGTCCACTAGAGAATACAAATTGGTTGATTGGAGGAAGATAGTAATTGGATCACCAAAGCAAAATCTTCTTTACATCGTCTGCTGTGTTCTTCTGATGGCAACACGGATATAAATACCAATACCGCAGGTGTTCAAACATTCGCAGTTTTCTTACCTTCGTTTATGCAGAAATATGTTGTTCTAACAGGTCACCTTATAGCAAGGTGAGTAGGTTGCAAGCTGTTCAAGGAAAGCCGCCACAGTAGATAGAGAAAAGGTTGTTTTTTCTATTAAATGTTCTGTTAAACTTTATTCGTCTATTTATTTGATATTCGACAGAGATTTAATTATTAGCGACATTTATTAGTGATGGCGCAAATAGACTAAAATAATAAATAAAAGGCGACTCATTCATTTCAAGTGCTTAACTGCAATGATTTTCCATGCTCATATAACAAGTTTTAAATTCGTTTCACTACCAATCATCCAATTTTAAGTACATGACATTATCATTTGTATTAATAGTTCAAATTCACAAAGTCAATTGCATTAACTTTTACAATAAACACATTATTTATCACAATCAATTTGATTTATAGAATTAAATAAATTTACTTAATTTTCAAAATCTAAATAGATTAGCCGATAGTTGCTGAGGAATAAATTTTAGCATTTGAATAAATAACTTGCTCAAATAACGATTCTTAATTAAAACTAAATATATATACGATATATAGCGATATTTAAATGGACAGAAAATCTAATTTAGGCTATATCAATAGAGTCTCTGTTGCTAAATTCTAGAAAAGCTAATACTTTACTCACGGGTTGTTGGTTTTAATTAAATAGTGATGCACCCGTTGCTTCCTTAATTAAATTTTATTCGCTTCACAAGGGCGGAATCTTGTTAACTCTGTGGTTATTTAAACATACTTTGAGTGATAAGTATTCAAAAGCTAAGTGGTATAAGTGCACGCCTGCAATAATTTTTCTAGGCATTAATTCTAATAAAATAGTCTTAAAACATGTTCTGATTATTTTATAAATTGTAATTGTTCAAATTAAAGGAGGAAATTCTTAATGAATCGTTAATTTTTTCATTGAAAAAGTTCAGATTTACTATTAATTAACCAAACCTACTTACTGGATAAAGATTATCAAAAAAAGTTTATATTTCACTGTGCAACGTAAATTATCACAAAACCTACTTATTGGACAGATTATCAAAAAAAGTTTATATTTCATAGTGCAACGAAACATTTACCCTCTCAGGAGTGTCGTGATCATAAGAAAGATAAAAATAACAACAAGATCTCCTTAATAAATATTTTGACTCATGAAAAAGAAAACTGAGTATACGAAAATTTTTTTAACACAAATATGTCCTTCATAAAGTCAGTTTGCGCATTCTAGGCATTCGAATATTTTGATAAAATTCTGTTGTATGTTTAGTAAGGTGACATAATATTTGCTACAAAGAAGAAACTTCAAAATGATAGAAAATTTTAAAATACTGGTGCTATTAATGATATTTTAAGTTGATATTTTTATTTTCTTAGTTTAAATTTCTAAAAAGTATTTTATCACCAAACCTACTTCCTAAAAAATACTAATCAATAATAATAAATACGAAAAAGTCTCTTTAACCATACATATCAATTAAAATATTTCCATGGAATAAATATTTCTTGATATTAAATCACTTTCAGTAGCCAAACAATTTACTTTTTTATATATAGCAGACTTGACAGATTTCATTTAGTATTAAAATATGTGTAGCAATTTTGTAAGAATCGAAAGTGCTCATTGTGTAACAAAAATTATCTGTCATGATTAATCATTTGGCAAATGTACCTCAAAAATTAGTGTTGTTGCAAATCAGGTAATTGTTGTATTAATTAATGGATTAATAAAATTGTTGCCATTATGTAACGAATTGTTATTGTTGTGTTCAAGGGATATAGTTAAGCAAAATTGATAATCCAAACAATTTTTAACAACTTTTTTAAAGCTTTAAATAAGCAATACCAAAATAAATTATAAATATGCCGAGTTTAAATAACCACGTCCTTAATCAAATACTATCATGAACTACATATCACGTTATAACTCTAAACAGTCGACTTCAAACAACTGGATTCAATTAAAGTAGATTCTAATGACCAGATCCGAGACAAGTACATTCGCTCAGTATATAGCCTTGAAATTTCTCGTTTAAATACAGAGTTTTTAAGAATCTATCTAATTCTTCTTTCTTCTCAATCTCATTCACTACACTACTTCTTTTGAACTAAGTATTTTTTGCAAAAATTACGGCTTGTTCACAAGGTGAGGTGAAAACTGAGAATCTAGGAAAATTTTAATTAGATAAAATAACTGCTTTCCTTCTCAGTACATCTGAGAATTTATTTCTTCCATGAATGCTGAAATTTCACAAATAACAAACTTTATACTAGATAACAGTAATAACAGCAAAATCAATAGATAAAGTTTGATACATTATTTTTTCTTTATGCTGTTTAAAAGTGATTATTTAACAAAAAAAGTTATAAGTATTGGAAGACTACTTACTATCATTTTGTTTTACAATATCTTGATAATGTTTCCGATCTCTTTTCAAATAAAAAAGATACCCAAATAACATAAATGTCTTACTCATATAATACTATCATTTATTTCCATTATATTGCGTAACTACCCCTAAATAAATATATTCTGTTAAAAAAATAATAATAAAAAAAAGCCTTTTTTTTCGGCACATTATTACATCATTTGAAACAATATTTCTTTCATTTTTATGATAGATTTAAGAAACGAACAAAGGAAAGTCACTACCGGAAATATTAGTTTGTCACGAAATATGGCAACTGTCCTCTTTTACCGCTATCATTGTGAGAATAGAAACGAGTAACAATTGCGACTCAAGTATTCAGTAACTGTATCTGAGTTCCTTTGTTGATCTAGTCTATGAAAGATATATATATATATATATATATATATATATTAGGTTCTATATACTTGTCGTAGATATTGCATGACTCTTATCAAACATTATTTTGGTATAATGCTCTACAGGAAAGACATGGTAACAATTAATTGCCTAATTATCCTTCAAAGATTGGCGTTTCACGTGCTTTCGTTCCTGTATTTGAAGAAACAATCTGTAGTGAACACAATTTTTATATTCATATATATTGAAAGATATCTTATATCATCATATCTGTATGGAACATATTTCAAAGTTTAGCAAAATCTATTTGCATTGCATTTACTACTTTACATTGAAAGTAGATTAAAGCTTTATAATGACTTTATATGTTTATAAATTAAGAAAATGTATCAATGTGTTATTTTCGAACATAAAAACATACAGTTTCTTAAGCCTGTTAAGAAAAAGGTTCACGTTTCTAACTTTGACATAGTGTGAAGTCTTTGAAATCGATAACACACACACATGCAGGAGGTATTATTTCACAAAACAGCCTTGGATTGCTCCAAGACTCTAGGCTCCAGTTAGTCACGCAACTCGCGGCTACAACGATTGGGTTACCCAGTTATAACCACGACTGAGCAAGGAAAAATCAAAAACAAGTCTTGAATTTTATTTAATTTTAATTAAAATAAATGTACATTTTTTTTCAAAAAACAGGTAAGAAGTATTCTTATCTATCTTATCTTTTATCTTTTTTTTTTATCTATTATATCTTTTATCTATTTTCATCTATTATTTTATTTTTATTAGAATTATTTTTATTAATAAAAGGAATTTTTTCTTAAATTAAATATTTCACATCAAAACTCAAAAATAAAATTTCCTACTTTTATTTTTGAGAAAATGCCCTAGATACAAGCTTTATTTTATGCTACCTAAATAAGTCAACCTTTTAGAGTTCGATAAAATCTTTATCTCGCCACATACATTACAAACAAAAACAACGCTAGTTTCTAGGTTTTATTGAAATTTGTCTTCGTAGTCAAACTGCTGAAAAGATAGACCAAATTTTCTCTTTTTTGCGAGTGAGAAACATTCTAAGGGAAGAATAAATAATAAATATTAAACAACCAAAAAACTCCCTTTAGGAAGCCCTGGAGGAATAAAAAAAGTATATCCTTCAAAAAAATAGAAACTACATTCATAAAATATTGTTACTGAATCTTTTGTCATTTACAGATCAAAAACCCTTTGTTCAAAAAGGAAAAGGGAGTATGTTGTTTTTTACGCATATCGTAAATCGAGGTATAAAAAAAAGTCTACATTTTGAATATAAAAAAAAATATCCACGTTTTTCTCGTCTTTCAACATAATTTGTGTTCACTTTATCCTCAAAACAAAATATAGAAACAGAAAAAAAAAAATTCGTGGCTGAACGAAGGATAAAATCCTTGAAGGCGAATGTTTGTTTGTGAAATATGGACAGCTCGAAAACGTAAAGTAGCGCTTTGAAGAAAGAAGGAAAGTGAAGAATCCAGAAATATCTTACGGCTAAAAGAGATAGAAACTATTTACAGTGGTCTGATGTCAAACAACATAAAACTATATTTTCTTTGAGAAACCAACTGCTTAATAAACTTTTAATAATTAAATTATTCGGTTTGGTGAATGTTCTTCATAGCACAAGAATTTGTTTTCACAACAATGCATAACAACTATTTACAATCAATAAATATTTTTCCAGGAGCCAATAATGAGTATTGCACCTTTACGCGTGTAACTTTTTCTTACAACTTCAACACTAAGCATAGTGAAGCAAGTATCACGTGGAGCTTATAGAAGTAAATAAAACCAACAAAAAAAATCGAAGTAAAAGAAGAGACTAATTACAATGCAAAAGTTAGAAAATGAAACTATTGAAGTTATAAAAAAATTAGTGAAGTTACAAAATCAAATTAGTGCAGATACAAAACAAAATTAATGCAACTTTACTGAAAATAAGTTGGAAAAAATTTGAAGATTAGTTGATTTTCAGAGAATGCAATTTGACTTTCAAGCATTTTTCTTCTTTGCATACAAAAAAAATGAATTAGATGCGCAATACTTTGATCACCAACAACATACATTCACAAACTTAAGAAGGGCACAGGTTGAGCCTGTTAAGGTACAATTTAGAATTACCATTCATTATTGTATAAAAATATTGGCCTAACACTCTATGAAGGATGGTAGGAAGACATTTCCTTGTTTGTAAAGAATAAGCTGATTGAATGTACAAATTATTCCAGAGTGTGATAATATTTTATTGGATTGATTTTTTCCTATAAATTGATTTGAGGTATAAACTCAGACCCTTGAAGGTGGTCCAAGGAAACCAAGAAGAGAAATCTAATGATCAAAGGTATGATTGATCATAACGAAAATACTTCAAAATATAGTTTAATTATCTTATAAAGGCATTATTCTAAATTATAAATATATCTTTCCCTAGTCTTAGTGTCCTTGGCCTAATAAATATATTAATTTTGAAAGAAAATTTTTCTTACAAAGTTGCATGGATTTTTCGGTAATTACACTGTACCTCTTTCCTTCTTTATTTAAATTCTATTCCTTATCATAAAAACATTTTGGAAAGAAACGATCTTTAACTTTTGAAACCTAATTGTTTTTATTTAAACTAAAAAAGACTGATTTTTGTTTCTGATATCCCGATTCAACTGGCTCAAAACCAAATTCTATTCGAAATCTTCTTACAAAACATTAAGTATTAAAAGTGTGGTTGCCAGAATGTAGCATAATTTTAATGTTCTGAGAAGGTTTAAGTTTGATGGGTAAGTCAACAACTCAACTGTGTTACTTTCTTTATTTTTCTTAGGTTTAAATTTCCAGAATCATTCAATTATTTCAATTATGTAATTTGAGTGAAAGGTCGATATAATTAAATTAGGTGAAAGCTATGTTCTTCAAAAAGTACCAGAATGATTTTTTCAATATTAAATATTTCCAAAATGTTTGACTTGATAGAATCTAATTTAACTTAATCAACATTTTAATGTATTTTTCCATTTCGATAAATGTCATTACTAATATCTTACGAAAAATACCATTTTTATCTTCATAGTGTTCCTCGTATAGTTTTGTAAGATTTTTCCTATTCTGAAAGATTTATTTTTATAAAAGTAAAGTCTTCTCTCTGTGCTTTAGAAAAGGAAGCTATCAAGATTTTTCACACCTACCTTGCATTTTGGATATTCGGAGATATAAAATATTAGTCAAGTAAAAAGATATATTTTATCTTTTAAGAACAGATAAAAAGGAAGCTTTTGTTCTAAAACGTTTTACTATACCCTTGTGAAAATTACCAAAACACACCCTCGATAACAAGTAAGAGAAAACTACTAAGATTATGCTCACTAAAAGAGATTACACCTTAGAACCTGAAAGTACTCGTTGATATAGGAGCTATATCTCAACTTTATAGAAATATGTAAGTCCTGAAATAAAGTGGTAAGTCATAAATCAAATAAGATGAAGCACCTAGAAATTTAGGGAACTATTTTTATTTGCACGATCCATTTTCTTTCTGCTATTTATTGAAAGTACATTTTTCAAAAAATACATGAATGATTATGAAAGATAACGATCTTGTTATCTGGTTATTAGAAAATACACATGCTTCTGATTTGAAATTTAAATTTAATACTACACATTTCATGAATTTTTCACTTTAAAAAGCTTTTTTTTAAAAAAATCAGAAAAAAGTTTAATTTTTTAAATATATTTTAGTTTTCTCTATGTCTTATATTTTTGGCAATTTTTAATTATCTGGGAATTTTTATGAACTCGGGTTAGTAATAAGTTGACTAATTAAATTTTTTTCGACTTTACACATTCAGATTTAGTATCACATTTTTGGATTTTTCTCATTATTTTCATATCGCTAGTTTCTTATCTTAATTTAAAAACAAAAATCAAATAATTCACAATAGTTTTAAATATTATTAAAGAAAGGATTAATTTCACAGCCTGTTTTAACATACTTGTTACAAATTGGTAGAGATTTTTTTTCTTTCCCTATTTCAACTTTATCAAAAAAATCAACAAATTACTGAATTTTTATTATTAGGAGGAAATTTCATTTTCAATGCATCTTCTTATTTCTTACATTAATTTCTTAAACGTTTTGTTAAACAGATGCTTCTATTTGAGGTCGTATTGTAGCCGAAACTCGCAACAGCAAATCTCTACGCAGTAATCTGATTTCAGAAAAAATACTTCTTATCTTTTAAAAAAACACATATTAAAAATAATAGATATAATTTTAAAAACCCTTACAATATCAATCATTTTATCAACAATAACCTTTTCTAAAAATTCCTGATTATGAATAGGGGAGTAGTTTTGATGACTACTCAATGAAATTGAATAAACTTTAGTTTGTAATACTTGATGTTTCTTCTTACTAACATCAATTCGATTATTAACAATAACTACTATAGTCTTAGATATACATACAAGGTTTCCTCTTATCTTAACTAAATTTCATATTTAAATTAGCTCCAGTTAATAAGCTGAAAATAATTTCAAGCAAAGGAACCAATGATATTCAATTTTCAGGGTAAACACTAAAGTTCTGCACATCCACCTTAGCTTGAGAACAGCGAGGGTCATTACCTTAAACGATATGTCTAGGTATGGTAAAGTGGATATATGCTATTAGGCAAGATCAGTTACAGAGTCACCTGACGGCCAACTGTGGAGTTAGTGTTCCTATCTCGCAAACAGTAGGAGATACTGGAAAATTCAATTAAAATATTCTGAATTTCCATCATGCAATACGTCAAGATATATTGCGCATAATGAAGTATGAATAGAACGTGTGAAATGTACGTATGTTAACAGGCGAATTCTCAAGTTCGTAACTTAGAAATGGCGGACGAAAGAATAAAACAAAAATCGATCCAAAACTAACCCGTGACATTTTTCAGTAGTACTGCACGCGAATATATAGTTTTAATGCAAGAAAATGTACGATCGACAAATTACTCATTATTGGGAGCTGAGAAATCCTACATGTTACATTGAAGTTTGATCTCAAATAAGCTGATCCATTAATATTTGGTACAGAATTTTTAATTACAGCCTTATTGGCCATATATTTTACTTGGGCACATTAGAGTATGATAATGAGGGCTTCTACTCGTGTACATTCGATTTTCTTTAAAATCTACCATTGTTTCAATTACGAATGGTGTAGTTCCAACATAATGGAACAAATTCGTATGAGACATCAAAATCATCGAGTATGTGATTGTGTACAATGGCCTTCCCGCTCATATAATATGATTCAAGTGAACTTTTTCTGTAGGGACACCTAAAATATGGGTAATGGTAAAACAGGGTTATGGTATCCCTCTGACAACATTTCGGTATAAAGTTTTGCCAATCATGCTTGTAATATCGTGTCACCTGATATGCTACATAATGTGCAGCAGAAATTGTTTTAAAAAGTAGCTAAAATGTTTATTATAGGTGAAAGACAGAATATTGAATACTGAAAAAAAATTCAGCTGCTCAGTATTTCTTTTTTTTTATGCTCTTGTGGCGAAAAAATACTGAAAAATGCGAACAAAATGTCTAGTATTTCATACAATTTGTTTTTAACGCTATAGTGTGCATGGTGTCTTTGAACACTAAATCAAAAATGCTCCATCATTTTGTGACTTTTTCTCCTTACATATCTTACTGTTTTCAAAATAGAAAAGTTAACACCGTTTTCTACTGTTAGGTGGCGCTGTAAGCGATCTTATACCATTAACATAGATACCACGTTTAAGACAACTGTAATCACCATTATCAAGTTAAGGAGAAAATTAGGACAGTATTGGACACCCTATAAGGAGGACTGTCAGGAGAACTGTATTAGGCACCCTGTATAAGACAAATAACTCTAATAATGTAGATATGTATCACTTTTTACTATAATATTGCTCATTCAAGAATGCATTTTTGGAGTGTTATAAGAATTAGAAAAAAATATTTTAAATTAGCTTAGTCTATTGATTGTTTACTGAACTTTAAAGCAACACGATGGCTATTAGTCTCAAATTTTGAGCATCAGTCAATTCATGGGGATAACACTTGTACTGATTCACCGCTTTCCAAACGTCTATACTATCACAATATGAGGATAGTGAACATCAACAGATTTAACGTTCACCAGCAGCACTACACGTCAGATGTGTACTGCGCTCGTAACTTGACAGAAACCACTACCGGTCTTGACTTTACAACAGAACCACTTGGCCGCCAAGGATGTTATTTCGCATCAGCAATGTGAGTTGTTTATAAATTTATACGATATAAATTCATATTTTCTGTCAATATTAAACTTCGTAATAGTTTCATGGGTATTTTTTGATTCTCAAAAATTATAATGCTTAAAATTCATTCCGATTACGCAAATATTTTTACTCATTTCCAATCTGCCAATGCTCATATTTTTACAGATATACTATCATTCGTAAGATAAATACTACTAATGGGAAAACTAATAATACTAATATAAAGAAAACTAATAAAGACTATGTCAGCTTTGAACACTTGAAAACTTAAAGCGATTAAATAGCGTCCTCAATCCAAGTACTCGTTTATACTTTGGATTTCTATCAAAAGGAAACTCGCTAACATTTCTCTAATGCCTTTACTTATGGATTCTACTTATCAAATTGGGTCATATTTCCATAGCAGAACTTATATATAGTAGCTTAAAGATTAGAATTATCAGTTTTGAGAATTTTAGTGCATAAACCGTTTTCTATTAATGGTGTTCTAAGGAACGAAAATGGAAATTTTACATTTTTATAGAAAAGACTGGTCTTATTTTAATGAGATAAAACGATTGTGAGCTTCAAAATATTTTCATTTTTAAGTAGAAAGAAATATTATTTATAATTAACGAATTCAAACTTATAAAAATAATAATTAAATATTTCAAATGTAATCAGTTTGTCAAACCGTTCACAAACAATACATTTATGATTATGAATTTATATGTCTCTCTCAAAATTTTTATCTTTATATTAAATGTAAAATATACATATGATTCTCCTAAAAATATTATTTAAATGATAAATTACATACCACTAGGTGTAAGCTTTTCAAATTCAAAAGTATTACTTGTTTTAATTAAATGATTATTTCGTTAAAACCATCAAAAATCAGAACTAATCATTGATTAAGTTCAACTCATAATCGTTATTGAGTAAATTATCTAAAATTTCTGTTTACTTTTTATTTCATTTTACTATATTTTAATAATCTATAAAAAATTATATAATAATTAAATAAACAAAAAGCTCTTCCTATGATGATGCATTTTGAAATATGCATTTTTGGAAATTCATGTATGTTTAGCAATAGTATACAGTCGTCATATTGGAGCATTCTTATTAAATTTCGCAATTTACATCAAAGCTGAACAAAATTGGTATCTTAAGGCCTGAAAGGTTCAAAATTAGGATGTTAATAGATAAATTAAAATATTTTAAAAATTAAAATTAATTAACTTCTGAACAAGAACACTTATTATCAACGCTGATTGTTTTCATGTTTGTAGTTTACCGCAATGAAAAAGACACAAATTGCGAATTTCGTAAAGTTTTGTTTACTTTTGTTACATTTTAAGTTCTTGAATTACAGGGACTTAAAAATAGGTTCCTTAATGTTTAATGAGCACTTTAAATGTCTGACATAAGAAAAAAGTTCTACTTATCATATTTCAAACTTTTTGCTCAAAAATGTGAACATTTCATTTAATTTAAAAATGCAAAATAATTAAAAATTAACATTATTATCAAAAATATGAAGCATTGAATACAGTTGTGAACAAAAGTAAATTAGATTATTCTAAGATTTCTAAATGATAGTATTTGAATCTTTGAATCCAAAAGATCAAAGAATTTCCTCCATTACTTCAGGAAATATCCAATTTTGAAATTATGTGTGGAAATCGTGGAGTTTTAAAGACCGTAATGCTTATGAATCTTTATTTTCGGACCAATTATCAAGCTTAATTAAGAGTGGAGAAAATATTACAAAATACGTACCCGCAGAAGTATTACAATACACAGCCACACTAAATAATTTTTTTTTAATATCTATAGATTTACTTATCGAATTGAAATGAAAATTTGAATATTTAAGATTCTCTATCTAATCATGAAACGAAAATGTACTTTTTTAAAAGTTAACTACATTAAGTAAGTTATATTAAGTTACTCCTTTAAAATTACAACATTATTTCGTTCGAGTCAGTAACATTTATGTGAACTTTATCAGATATGTTGAAAAAAGTAAACTTGGTATATTTTTTGACGACGTACATGAGGAATATAACTGGCATTTTTCTCACCAATCACAGTTACTACATTCATCCAGAACGATCTATCTTCCTCTATGCAGAATGAAACAAAATTGTATACAACTGTATGTTTGATTTCCTTTTTAGAAATATATGTTATACATATTATGTAGCTTTTACATCAAGCCGATATCAAGTGAAGTGATATCTCTGTCTATTTACTTCGGAGCACTGATAATAATTGTCAAATTTTTATTTCAGAAATAACGATTTTAAGAACAAATGACTGTTTAAAAAAAGAAAAAAAGCAATTTACTTTAAAATGAAAAGTGAATATTTTTCCAATACTAGTAATAAGTAATAGCTCATACATTTGGTAAAATCTACAAAAAAATGAAGGAGCATTCCCTTCAGAATTTTTGAAAAATAATTTCGGAATGGCTGTATTTACTAAAAATAAATATCTGTTATTATCACACAAGTATTGTGATATCTGTCATCACACAAGTGTTGTTTTATGGACTACCAACAAAAATGTGAGATCGATTACACACATAAACAAAAAATGGCCTGTTTTTTTTTCTCCTTAAATTCAAAACAAATATTTCCATTGGATACACAATTGGAAACATAACATAAAATTTAAATTAGTTCTTATTTTTATGAAATAAATTATATGTACTTATAGATTATTACTTTATCAGCCTAGAAGATTGTACAGTAAAATGTTAAATTTACCTGCAATATACCTTCGCACATTTTATACAACATTACAAACATTAAGTGTATTTATTTAATTGCATTAATACCTTTTTGCGTTTTAATCATTATACCATGTCTTCTCTCTTGATAAGCCAAGAGTTTAAAAAGTTGTAAAGATGTTTCACTATATTTTGAAACATTCTCTTGTAGTTTGTAGCTTTGTTATTCAGTAGAAATCTTTTCATAGATTCCTTGATTGAAAGTCATGTTGCATTTAAACATAAAACATGGATATTTTTCATTAACTTGTTGCACTCCCAGAAGAATAGAAATGACTTTCATGTCTGCACTAATTTATCACTTCAAATCATCGTGCTGGAACACAAATAATGACTTCTTCAAGGAATCATAACTTTCTTTTTGACTTGAAACATACACTACAGGAATGGAGCAATATTTGTTATAATTGTGAAGAAGTGCTGCTTTTAATCTCTCCAATGAATCATCAATAATTTCTCAACATTCCTCTGGCTTTTGGCGTAGATCTTAAGATGCCACGAAGGTTGGAATGTCGCTTCAAAAGCATACTTCACTATCTTTTTCATAAAAACTAATGAAATGCTTATGTGTACCACTAAATAGAGAAATATGTACATCATTTGTTAACAAAACTGCCGAATCTTACCATAGCATTTTATCTCAATTCTTAAGAGCGAATCACAAGACCTACTTGTGCAAAACTTCGTCTTATTTGCACAAGGTTATTTAACTCTGCTTTCATTATCATATGAATCTCGAATGTTTATCTGATGGAATGTAATCCATATTTGCTTCATTTTCAACACTACAAGATGGCGTGCAGTCATCAACTGAAGCGGGATTATGCGAGGTTTTGTAGCTCACCAAAGCATTCAGAAAAATTAGCTTTGAACTGAGCTTTCTTTCCCGGGAGTAAAATTATTCAAATAAAGCTAGCTCTATTTGAAAGGCAAGCAGCAGAAGGCAATTAAAATTATTTTCCCTTATTATTAAAACAGAAATTACATGAAAGTGTTTCTGAGAAGACTACAATTAATCTTTAGAGTTTCGAGGATGCGGTTACAAAGAAAATTTAGGACATAACGAATATTGAGCCCAAATTCCGTTCGTTCTCATATCACATCACTGCTTATATTGACACAGCACCTGAGAAATTTTAAATCGAATTTATTGACTTACAGTCAGATCACACTGCGAAAGAAAGTTTGAAACTGTGACATTAGTTGAATTTTACAAATTCTTTCTGCTGGGAAAATGTTCTCTATATTTGGGACAACATATATTTGTGAGCAAAACTGTTCTTGCTTAAAGATCAATAAGAGTAAATACAAATGCTCTTTGATACATATTGAACTGCAAACAGTAATGAGGATCTCAACAAGTAATCTCACTCTTGATTTTAAAAAAAATGTTTAAATGTGTAATAGTCAATTGTCTTATTAAACTGATTATAAAATTTTATGTACTGACAGCTATAGATTATACATTAGAACAAAAAATAAATTGATTAAAATTGCCACTCTTTTATTCAGTTTATATTCATTGACTTTAATGGTACAATTCATATCATTTTCTGAAATGCAGAGTTAACTAATGAATACAATCATTTTGAAAGATGTGGCCACTGTTAGCCTTCTTCAAAGTGGTTCCAGAATCAAGCCATTTGCCCTCACCTGAACAGGTGGATGTGGTACAGAAAATCTGTCACTGTAAAATACTGCCCTTATTTATAGAATCGAACAATATTCTGCTTCTTAAATGAATTTCTTTTGCTGTTATAATCATACACTAGGAGCAATACCTCTAAATAATCTCTAGATTACAATCTGATCACTGGTATGGCGAAAGGCATTGAAATATTCTTTCTTTCGATCTTCTCGTGAAGTCGGTTAAATTAGGGTAAACAACAAAAGATTGGCGCCCACAGATTATCATGTTCTCCAATTCCGTATTCAAATTTAATTATAAGAATATTTTGTTAAAGAAGCTCTACTTCTTCTGCGAGTAGTACAAATTCCCCACAAATGTAGCAACAAATTCATTAGTGTAACACTTACGAGATATTTTAAATTATTCCGTCTGTTAGCTTATGAAATGGTGCACTTACTAAATATTTATTTCAAATGAAAGATAAAACTCTCATCACATCAGAATGTTTAACAAAACCTATCTTGATGGAGCCTAGATGTATTATATCATCCACTTTCGATGTCATTCACCTGTAGAAATAAAGCACTTTAAATCTTAATATAATATCACGTGATTTATTTAAAAATTGATATCTCAAAAATTAGAACAAACTTCACATTTTAAAGAACATTTTTGAAATTCACAAAGATATTGTTTCTTAAATTTGTTCAAGTTTCATAAGAAAACATTCTAGTTTATCAGTGTAATTGAATTAGTATAATGCCCTGAAGCTGTTATTGTAAATGTGCATAGAGTTAGTTCTCTTCCAACTACTGCAGTAACTGTTGATTTTATATATCACTACATCAGAATTATATATATTTTTTTATTTAACGAACTAATTAGTTGAAGATCGCATCATTTAACAGTATTTTTAAATTGTTAAAATATTCTTTTTTATTTTCGTCAATAAGTTATTTTTGTTTTACTTGTCAGAATGAAAATATTGTAAAATTATTTAAATAAAGGAGCTTCTTTAATTTTCAATACATGTTGCATGATGTCAGTACTTAATAAAATTGATTTTTTTTCATTAAAACTTTTTAAAAACCTTGTTTCTCTGGATATATATCATAAAATTTCAATTTTTGTAATTTACTTAACTTACACATTATTTTTCAAATTTTATACGATTTATTTTTTTTAACTTTCAAATCTATTCCAAATAACTATTACTATACTCGTATACAATTAAATTATTACGTGCAGAAAACTACTTAGTTGACAAACAAATTCTGAATAAAATATGTTATCTCCTGTGAATATCTCTCTTTAAAGATTAATACTTAGTCTGAAGCATCAGTACATTAGCATTTAAATATTATATTTTAATCAGAACTTAAATTAGAAACCTGACAAGATTTTAATGTTACGCATTGCGATAAATTCCAGAACTTCCATGATACCTTAAGAATAGGATTTAGTTTGAAATGTTGATTTAATTCAACAATGACATGAGGTTCCTCGATGTTATTTAATTAAATATGACAAAGACATAACCATAAAATCTCGTTACGCTCATATTATATTAAGCTCAAGCGGAACGTAAACAAGGATTATTTAAATTTTAAAACTAGTATATTACATTTTATTTAGATAGCCTATTGAAAATTAGTGACAATTTCTCAAAATGTGGTTTAAAACGTGATTAGTATACAAACATTATTTTTTGTAACTATGTAAATATTGCTAATATTTAATCACAATGAATAGATTTGCATTATGTGACTATAGTTTTAATATCTGTATTAATATATTATAGCTAATAACCATCACAACTGATTAGTTTCATCTCAACTGTCAAGCATTGTTACTATATGACATCTGAGAATTAATTTCAAAGTGTGTTAAACAAAGAAGTGGATGTAGTCGTTCTCATTACAAATTAAAATATATTTAAATCAGGTTTCAAAACATCCAAATTTATAGGTTGCTAAGACTTTAGTTTGCAATTTCTTAGGTGATGTATTTAATCACAATTCGTTGAGGGAAACATGTTTAGAATGATATTTTTCTTCGTAAATTTCTTTACAAAATTTCTGTTTTCCTTTCTTAATTCTTAATTTTTTGTTTTGTTGAAAACTTCACTCAAAAACTGCACGTATTAGGTTGTAAAATTAATTTGCTTTCATGCAATATCAGTAAAAATTTAAAAAAAGAAGAAATCATCCCTTTTTTTTATAAGCCTATTTTATGTCCTTTGAATCATTCCTTTTTGTTGAATTCCGCATACCAAGAAAGCACAGTTTCTTTCATATGTAGTCTAAAAGATTTTTGAAGGCTAGAAGAGGAAGAATTATCTTATATATTTGAAAAGTTCTACAATTTACAGCTGTTGATTAGGAAATTCTGTCATACAAAGAGGTAGTGAGTAAAATTCAATCTATACAGGATACATGTTAGTTAAAAATGATTTGAATTCAAAATCGGGACACATCTTCGCATTTGCTGTTTTCACCAGAACACATCACAATAAAAAAAATCCAAGTGTTAAATTTTTCTAAATATTTTAATTTTTTATGAGATTATGCAACAGTTAGCAGTTACTAAGGCTTACAAATCACAGTACATCATTATGTTTTTACATTTGAAAATAATAATAATTCATCAAATTCATTTATGGTTTTCATAGGGAAAATAACTTTTATAGGGTAGAACTTTTTTTCTGTTTTGAATAAAATTCCCATTGTAATAAAGATTAAATAAACATGTAGTAAAAAAGAAAGAAAAACCAAATACTAAAAGTAAAAATATAGATTACCTAAAATTTAAGTTATCCAAATTTTTATGATGGAAAAAAAGCCTTCAAATTGCTGAAAATGCACAGCTGGCCATTAAAATTGCAATACCAGAAACGAGTGATCAGACGAAAGCTAAAAACGCATGAAAAGAATAACAAGTTAGGGTATATAAATGATAGTATTTCAGAATATTTAGATGAAGCAGGAGGTACAAAAAACATTTGAAGCAGTGTATGAAATAAATGTTGTTTAGTGGTATACACAGGATATTGTGTTATGCCTCGAATAAGAAGAAAAATTCCTTACCAGCGAGTGTCGAAATTCGATAAGAGGCAGGATCTTGGCCTATCGGGAGTGTGGATTATAGTTCCATGATAACGTTCGTCGCACTGATCAAAATCCAACCACTGTCTTACGAATACGGAATCAATGGGTTGCTGAGGCATATAGGATCTCTTCGTACTCCCATAACTGAGAACTGAAGGGATAAACGTATTGTGAAGTCGGTCCCTCCAAACCGTACAATCACATCACGGACCATTAGTGAGAAAATGGACACGTTTGCAGTACACCCAATATTCAGTTGAACGGTGCGACGCGACGGAATTTGCAGCAGCGTGGACTGTCAGCACGTAGAACATTATTTCAGCTTCCCTTAACAATACAGCATAGAAAGAGTCGGTGACTCAAGTGCGCTGAGTGACAACGCTGAATACAGGAGTGGCACAATGCTGACTTTCCAGATGACGAGTCCCAGTTCCAAGGGCAGTATTCTGATGGCCGTATATCCAGAGGCTCCGAAGAAACCGTTCGTCACCTACTTGCACTCGATATCGGCATAGGGGCCCTGCACCTGGTGTGATGGATTGAGCAGCCATTGGGTACACGATACGTACATGACTAGTTTGGATTGACGGTAATTTGATCACGGATTGGCACATTTCTGACATTGTACATCTCAGTGGTTGTATCCTATCTTTGAAACCTCCCAGACACCATTTTCTAACAAGAAAAAGCAATATCACATGTTACACGTCATGTTCTGAAATTCCTTGATACTCAGGGTATTCAGTTGTTATCCTGATCTGCACAATCTCCAAATCTGTCTCCCATTGAAAACATCTGGTCATGGGTTGCTGAGAGATTGGACCCCCCCCCCTCTCACCATCAAATACGGTTGATCAAGTGTGGCATAGATTTGAAGCACAATGGAATGAGGTGCCTATTTCTGTCATCCTATCCCAGGTTGTCTCTATGCCTCAGGCTGAGGATCGTTTTAGATGTTAGGGGTGGCAGCAGTTTCCACTAATTTCGCACCCTGGTAAACCCAAAACTGGTTTCAAATATAATCATTTTGTCTTCATGCCATATTGCATACGTATAGTAAATATCTTTTTTTTTATTTGCTTACATTCAAGGTGTTACAATTTTAATGGTCAGCAGTGTGCAACATTAAAGGATATTCGCGAATACGTATCAGCCATGTAAATTATTGAAAATTAAAAGTGAAATAAATAATTTAAAAAATTACTATTAAGTTCAAAATATCGAAATGTTTTCCAAGACCAAAAAGCCAACTGAAGCAAAAAGAATTGGGAAAATAATGTAGTAATGAAAAAATTAACTATACTAAGATTTATAATTTAAATAGAAATATTACTAATAAAAACTATTTTTATAAAGAATGTAGCTATATATATATATATATGATATACATATAAAATATATATACACGCATGCATAAAAGCACACACACATTTGTATAAATGTGTATGTAAACTTTATTAGAATAAAAACGACACCCCAAGGAGTTGTTTGATTGCGATAAAAATTATTGGATCTGTGTAAAACATTTAGAAGAAAACAAACGACGTTTCAAAGGGAGGAAATAAATAAGGCATTGGTCCCCCTCTGGCCTGGATACAAGTTATCACTCGGCGTGGCATAGACTGATAAAGTTCCTGGATGGTGCCCAACGGAATTTCGTGCCAGATTGTCTCCAGCTCTTGGGCTAAATCGTCAGCATTCCAGGATGGTTTCAATCGCTTTCCCATAACACCCGAAATTTGCTCTGTGACAGAGAGATCAGGCGACTTAGCTTGTCAAGGAAAAGTAAGGAAAGCTTGCAGATAATTCATAGCAGAACGTTTCATATGCTAACCGGCATTACCGTGTTTAAAAGTACATCCTGGATGAAGCAAAAGGAATACGGTTACATAACCTGTCGTAGAAATTCGTCTATGTACAACTGTGCTGCTTGTGTGCCAGAAATGATTACCATAGGGATCCTTCTAAAAAAGGAGATTACACTCCTGGTTATGTAACCGTAGCGTCCTGCTGTGAGCCTGTTTCGCCTGTGTGGCTGTTGGAAGATAGGATTCCCACGATGTTCTGGACGTCTCCAGACCCTTCTGCGGCTGTCGTTGGGACGCAGTTGGAAACGGGATTCGTCATTAAAGACTATAAGTTACCAAACAGCGCATTTCTCTGTTGATAGAACTCGACACTACTGTAATTGGACTTTAAGGTGTACAAGCTTGAGAAGTAAGCGGTTTGTAGGACAGCGCCAGGGTAAATTTCGCTCTTTCAGTCGTTTGTTGAGATTCATGGGGGACACAAGTATGTAGGTTAATGGTGGATAGTTGATAGCGACGAATCCGGTGCTGTAACAGCTGCTCTAACAATCGCTCTCTCTCTTTCCGTTCTGTTGCGGTTACGGTCATGTTATGATGCTGATACCTACCGTTGATGATCCTATCGTCTAATCATTGTATCACTTCGACCGAGATGTCGAGGGATTGTTTGATTCGTCCAACCAGCCTCTTTCATTCCGATAGCATGATCTCTTTCAGACTCTGACTCCTGCACGTAATGTGCACGGATCCTTCGGAGAGGCATTCTTACAGCCCACGTAAGATATCCACAATCAAAATGAAACCGAAAATTTGATCATCCGATTGAGAAGAACTCCTTCTTCCTGAAGTTACGATGCGCTGGAGCTTCCGCTATTCCTTCATTGGACACCAAAGCTTAATCATTTGCTTGTTTGTCCTTTGGAATCTATGCAAATGCAGTTTCATTCTAATCGTGCAACTCCTTCTTGGTGCGATGAATATTTTGTTTTAGAATATATATATATATATATATATATATATATCCAATTATTTGCAAAAAGGACCATAATTTATCTTGATCATGTTTAATAAATTTTTTTATTAATTGGATATTTTGCATTAATGCAACTTGTGATAAGCTTTTTATAATCATTGTTTTTAATGCTTATTAATATGAAAATTCACGCTGTCTCTGTGAACTGTAAACAATTAGTTAAAGATGTCATATATATTAATAATAATTTTATTTGTAGTTTATAATTGTATTTCTAAGTATTTAGTTAAATATTTACTATTATTAGATTGAATTATATTTAAATATGCTGAATAAAAAATAAATTAGGTTTATATGCAGAAGACTGATTATAATTCTAAACAAGTAGATTATCTATACATCCATTTAAAGTCATATTATTCCTAGTTCGTCTTGTACTCATTAAGACGTATAATTAATTATAGCCTGGCTTGAGAAAAACATTTCGAAATTTGTATTGGATAATGGAATACTGCACGTATTTAATCTCACGGGTCTCAACGTTGCACAAAAAATAATTGATTCAAGTAAACTTGGGATTCTCAAAAATCATCATATATTCCGTTATAGATATAAGATTCTCTAACCTACTACGTCATATAATTTTCCTGAAGAGTACAATAGATATCAAAATATCGAAGTAAAATCAAGATAAAATTGATCTTATAAATAAATATATATTGTATTATTTTATAAGAAAAAAAAATTTCAATTATAAAGAGAAAACAATCAGTGACATTCAAATATTTTAAATTACATATATTTTATTGAATTTTGTTCTCTCTAATTTGGTAGTTATTACTTCAAAGAAATTCACTTAACTTTTGAATTTGCATTTATACTGTGATATTATTTTCTTAATTTAAAGAATTATTTTAAAATATATTATGGCTAACGAAATCATTTCCTCTGTCATACACTGCAAAATACCCTAACTTTTAGTTTCATCCTTCTGACTCTTTAAATATCGGAAAATATAAAAAGAAATAAACAGACAGAGAAATATTTAATTTTAAGAACAGAATTAAAAGTTGGATTTGGACTTAAATTCTTAAAAGTTCTTTAAGTGAATTGTTGGAAGAAATCCGAAGCAACACAGGGAGAAAAAAAACTAACCAAACATAGAAGATTACGTTGCAGAAAGCTCTAGTTACCAAATATACATGACAAAGGGAAGAGTAAAAGAACTATATTTCATCCTCATAGAAATATGTAAGTCTTAAAGGAAAGCGACAAATCATAAATCAAGCGAAGTGAAGTGCCCAAAGAATGTTCGGTTTCATTTTTATTTGCCTTTTCCCTCTCCCACCTTTTCTTCCTTTATTATAAAGGAAGAAGTTTTGGGCTCTTTTTCCAGGAGCACAAAAATAAATACGATAGATATTGATCTTGTCACTTGAATAGGAGTGTGTCGTCCCGTTTTCGATCTGCAATTTATAAATTTATTGTAAAAAGGTTTACAAATTATGTTTGTTTTATTTTGACATGTTTTGAATCGACCACTTTCCAAAGTCTTAATTAATTTTCATGTTTTATTTTTAGCTACATTTGTTATTATTTACTGTACTTTAAATTGGTATAAACAACAAAAATGAGCTATTATACATATCCTTCATAAAATCTAACAGCATATTTATTTTAAACATTTAAAGAACATTAATGATACAACAAAAATTTCGAGGTGATTATGACATGAAATCAGACTTAATATGTTTGTTCGTATATACATTTGACTTACAAATACAGATTTAAAATACATAAGGGAAAATAATTCAACAAAAATCAAACATAAAATTGGATAAGTAATTTGTTTTATAATTATTATGTTTTAAACTGATTTTTAGAAAATTTATCAGGTTATCAGCTAAAATACATATAATATCAAATTTATTTAAAATATTTTAAGCATTTATGTATTAAAAACTAATTTAACATTACGTAGGAAATGATTAAGAAATATTTCGAAAATTAAATGCACTTAAATTGCTTTATAAAATATTTGTGATAAGGGGATAGTGATGATTTTGTGGTTCATAAAGTACTTTTAATAAGGTACTTTATGAACCACAAAATCGTAAAGTACTTTTAATAAGGTACTTTATGAACCACAAAATCGTAAAGTACTTGTAATAAGGTACTTTATGAACTAAAAAATCATAATTATCCCTTTATCATAAATATTACTACATATATCTTGGTTCATAATTTTTATACTCTTATTCAAGTTTTCATTTTCATGAAAATTTTTATTATTAAGCATTAATTTTCGATATAACGATCAATCAGGCTTAAATTTGTTCTTAAATTTATTTTGAAAAAATTCTTTAGTCATCATTGAATGTACACAATGTATATTTATTAAAATCGCTAAGACTTTGTTCGTAGAAGTATAAACGTATAATTTCAAGACTTTTACTACCAGGGCACGCTGTTAGATGCCTTATATTTGCCCATACTTTTTTATCATTAATTATAATATATTTTTCTTTTAGAACAAATTTAATTATAAATTTAAATTATTCATGAGAAAAGAATCTGTCTATTTTTATTTTTTTTCTCAAAATTAACAAGAATTTTAATTAAATCTTCAATATCTATCGAAGAAAGCAGATCTTCGAATTCATTGTTGTATGGGAAGTAAATGTTTTCATTTTTTCATAAACATATTTGCCAATTTCACAACTATTTTTAATAATAACTGTCTTATCAAAACCATGAAATGTTTTTCTTTTGTGAAAGTTTACCTGGTTTCGTAATGTAAGTATTAAAACCATTAGTAATAGTTTAATAGGTACTTCATATGATATTTAAGAGTTAAAAATAAGGAAATATAACATTATTCATATTGTTGTGGTTGTTGTTTCTTATCCTATCTTATCCAACAACGTGCTAGAACAGAGCCATGATCCTCAAAATAATGTCACTTTACTCATCTTTTTTGACAAACCAAACAAAATATAAAGTTATCGGGGAAAAAATCAAAATTTATTGAACTTGAATTATGAGTGGCGTAATTCAACTTTAACAGGCGACGACCATTCAGTTTTATTGTTGATGCAAAGGCACTAATTGCCTCAATTATAATTCATAAAATTGCACAATGAACGATAGACGACTGGAAACGAGATATCTGATTCAATTCATATATAGTTATAACAGGTGGAAATTCCAATTATCCCCACAAATCATAATGATAAAAATATTATGCATCGCATGTAAGACAAGAGTTGCATAGGATTATTATGAAAGAGTCACTATAAGGGCATCTTTACGCATTTCTTACTGGCCTTTTTCATCATACCGGATTGTTCCCTGAAGAATTCTTATTGGATCATCTTCACTTCGTAATTTACGTGTTGTTCCAAAAGATATGGTTCAATGAGAACCGGAGTGATATTGGAACACATTTCTGGCCTTTAAAAGCCCCAGATATGAATCATCCGGAGAACTTAAGAAATAAATTGCAACAGTATTTTCAAGTCTCTAACTTGTTAATGCTTTGTGACGAATTTATGTAGAATTCTAGAAAACGAATACCATCATCTAGTTTTTCTTAACTTCATCGGAACCATCTTCAGAGCTACTGTAAATTACAATTGATTAATTTAATGTAAACTAACATCGCTCACAGAAATAACGTCAAAGTTATTGGCAACTTATCTCGTAAATTTGTAACTAGTTCTGAAGCAAAATGTCCGCGCGTTGCTTCTAAGTTCAAAATTAATAAACAATCAATCAATCAATTGAGATGTACTGCCTTGCTTAGTCATACAAAAGGTGAAGTAACATAGAACTTAAAAGGTGTATATAATTATTAATCTATCAACTTGACTCCAAATTGCATATCAATAATATTTTTCAACACAAGAAACTTAACTCCCAAGTTTTACATATTTTTGAAAAGGAAAGAGATGTCTTGAAATTTCTAATGTATTGTAATAGTTATTAATTTTTAATTAGGATGCTAGCAATTATTTAGTGTGCTGATAAGGAGTCACATTGCTACATTGTGCTTTTTTCATGTCAATTATTTTTAATATTATTATTTCATTACATTCTTAACATTAATCTAAGTACATAATCATGTTACATTTAAGTGAAAGGGAATTATTCCTCGAGAAATGCGAATATAATTCAGAAGAGTTACAGTCCATTTGTTCTATAAAAGGACTCGTGCCTCGCTCCCTAGACCTCCTTTTTAAGGAAAATCCAATAACATATTTTTATGACTATCTTATTCAAGGTAATATTACAGCAATACTCCTTCTTATCCAGTTTGTGAAAAGTAGTTAGTCTTTAATTTAAAATACTATTTTTCATCATGCTTTTGAGCCCTCGTTCTTCTGATTTGAGGGGAAAAAAAGATACATGTCGCATAACAATGGGATTGTGATTGCTCGTTAACGTCTCTCTCAGAATCAACTTAATGACTATTGGTGATGGATCTCGTGATTTTGAGTCTAGGTCAAGTGACGAGAACAGCATCTGAGATTTTCATTCTCCCTTTCCAAATATTAACACCACGCCAGCGGAAGATCTTGCTACTTCAACCAGATTTAACATGCATTATTCCTGCTACACGGCAATATTTTAGAGGTATCCAGGCTTGAACTCGAAATGAAGAAATCAACGCTGATCACGAGACCGTGATTATGACCACTTGGCTATAGCCACATTGTACTATAACGTTCGAACATTCATAACGTACGTTATGAATGTTTAGTATGTGTTCATTACGTATGTTATGAATGTTTAGTATGTGTTCCTAACATATGTTATGAATGTTTAGTATGTGTTTATAACGTATGTTAGCTTTCATAATTACACTATCATTGCTTCAATTATGATATGATTTCTATTTTCAGTGTTAATATCAGATGCAAAAAAATATTTATATTATCATCAAATTCTCTTAGTAAACAAATTCTTATAGTAATAATGTTATGTGCATTCATACTGAAATAGTAAGAAAAAAATTTAAAACGTTTATGTACAGTTTTGTGCAAAGAATAGACTTAGCCACTCAAGGTGTGCTTTTTTTATATTTATTATAAAATTACTCAATTAAATAAAGAATTAAAGTAAACGATGAAGTATCGGGAAATGAATAATAGTAAACTTTTCCGATATAAAAATTAAAGCAAACGATAAATTATGAAATTGAATATTATTTCAGGTACATGTAAGTAAAATTAATTAATCGTAAAATTATTGACTTGGATATTATATCAGTTACATATAATTAAAATTAAAGCAAACGTTAAATTACCAAATTGAATATTATATCAACTACATGATATTAAAATTCAAGTAAACGATAAATTATTAAATTGAATATATTTAAACTAAATGTAATTAAAATTGAAGCAGACGCTAAAAAAAATTGAAAAGTAATCTGGTTCGCCAAAAGTAATCCACCTAAAACAATAGCCCATTGGGTGGTTTTAATAGTAAATCAATATTAAAATCATTTGACGCCAAAACATTCCAAGAAGGAAGCCCAACTAAAAAGAAGTATTTTGAAATTCTTGGGGGAAAAAAAGGCTACCTAACTGCTTAAAATTCTGAAAAGTAAATAAAAAAACTCAATTTTTATATTAATTTCCCTTCAATCCAATAAAAATGTTACAGGAAATTTATTACATCTTTCTGAAAATTGAGTTCATTAGTGGTGAAAGCAGGTATCAGACATATATGGCATACATTTCATTTCAATCGAATTAAAAATTAAGGAGAAATTCATTATGACGCATTTTTGAAAATTAAGTTCGTTACTGGTGAGAGCAGGTATGAAAAATATACGCATAAACCAGATAAATTAGTGAGCAGTGGTCAAGTACAATATTTTGGTGTTAACTAAAACAATAGTTCCTTGGGAGGCTAATTAGTTTCCACTATTATACACCACGGTTAATGAAATAAATATTTGCTTTTAGATTATTTTAGAGATAAAAATAATTAAAAATGTATATGATTCTGCCTTGATTTACTTTTTAATTTTAAGATAATCATTGTTTAAGCTGAGAGCTCGTTTGTTTAATTATAAACGTAACGAGATTCCTCTGTTATAACTACATCAAATTTAATTAAATGAACAACATGGGAATCACTACTGCACTTAAACCAAGTATGCATTCATAAGCGTTCATTATTCTTCTAGTCTGCTTGAAATACTAACTACTTTAGGGTATGAATTTAAATAACTCATCAGATGTGTTCCAGCTCATGCCCTAATTTCTTCCATTCGAAAATGGTGAATTATATAATCATTATAATTTATTATTGCAGCTGTTTGAATTTATGTTGAAATAGGGCAAAATTTCTTTAAGTGGCAGTACTGTCCCTTGAGGTAGCTGAGACCGCTTATAGGAGAAATTGAAAACCTGTTATTATTTAAGGAGGCTTTGGAATTTCCTTAAAGTAATTTTGATGACAGAGAATTTTCATTATAATGAATATAAAAATGAGTTTTAGTTAATTCTTAGTTTTTTTTAGAAACAAGTTCTGATTAGAATAAGACTTTAAAATATGTAGTAAGTAAACATACAAACATATAACAATCGACTACTTCTATGTGACTCTTGAACCATAGTGTAATTAAATGTAACTAACTCTAAAAGTCAATAACTTCTCGAAAAATACACAAGTCCAAACCAACTTAATTATTTATTCATCAATTACTATAATTTACTATTGACTTTTTATTACTCTTACCAAATCCTCCCAGTTGGGGTTGCTTTTCTTTGACAAATCCTCTGCGCAAGCAATAAACGATAATTACTCTTGATATTATCGGCCTCTTGTTTGAATTATATTCAGAGTTAACCACTCTCTCTTTCCTCTAAATTTCACTTTACTTATGTATCATATAAATAAATTACTTCACTTTATAAGTAAATAAAAATCACTCACTTTTTTTTTTCCACCTGCATCTAATTAACATAATCACGTTTCATTTGGGTTGGAAAGATATTGTTATTACCTGCAATCAATCTCAATTAAAGTCCCCAAGGTTAGTGAAGAGAAAATTGCGAATAACCCAGCGTCACAAACAGATATAATGATCTTAAAATTAAATAATCAATTTTTTTAGATCATATTTTGGAAAGAAAAAAAAAATCTTACATTTACAAGAAAAATTTTAATTATTGTTCAAATCGTTCTAGATGCATTAAAATTCATAAAATATTATATTTTCTTCTGTTATTTTGTTGATATATTGATGCAACATCGTATACTGTATTCATTGAAAAGTGACATTTTCGAAACTAGAAAAATATTTTTGGACTTCGTCATACAATGGAATGCTAGAAACTAACACAAAATGCTACGGTTCTGTAACCTCTCTTAGCAAATTATATTTTATAATTACATGTATTGATAAACATGTTAATTGGCATAGCATTTATTTAATTACTTCAAAGCATAGAGATCACGAAATATTTTAGTGTTTAAAACAGTAACAGTCTGCAAATATTTTGTTTCAAACGGATTCAAGTAATTTCTTTAAGTGTAACAAAATTAAACATTGTTCAATAAATTAGCCTGGATAAGTGTTGCGCGAAGTTTAGAAAACCTTTCTCTGGGGTAAAGTAGGTATGGCATGCTGTTCTTAAGGTATCCGTACATCTTTAAAACGCCATTTTTGTCAGAATATTCAATTTTCTAATTTTAATGTCAGTTTAAAGTTTAAACTTTTTTTCTTTCTAATAGTGTTTGAATTTTTCTTATACCTTATTTAAAACTTAAGTTACAGGGATTTGAATTTTACTCGATAGCTAATTTTTAATTGCATTTTAAATTTTAATTGCTAATTTTTAATTGCATTGTTTTTTATTTTTCTCAAAATGAGTTTTCTCGACATATTCACCTATGGCAACGTAGATATGAGAAAAAGTTATGAACCAAATTAATTTAAATTTTGCAAGTATCTTCCGTATATAGTTTTTACGAACCTCTACTATTTTCATGATTGCAAAATTCATACGTATTTAATAACGAAGGTGTAAATCATACATTGTTATAACTTTTTCTTGATTTTTCATTGTTATTTGACTCGAAACACAATAAAAATTATAGTAATGTGGCTTTCATCATGAAAGTAGTACCAGCCCCAAAACATGTTATGATGAATAAGATAAAAGTTACAGAATAATGATATTTTTGTTTACTTTTGAGTTATGAGCGTTATTCTGATTGTCAATTTATGTACTAATTTCACCGTGTTTTCCACTCCAAATTTTTTTTTCAATTAAAAGCAGATTATTTAATGTTGTAATCCTTTTCCAATGTTGTAATTATTTCAGGACGAAATAATGATCCAGCCAGGATGGTTTCAGAAACAAATATTATTTAATGCTCGATACGTTCCACAACACAAGACAGGATACAAATACATAAATAAAACACAGATTCACGAACATGACTACATCGTTCTTACTAAGTCTTTTGCCTTCGATTGCGCTTGCGCTCACTAGTCGTCCTGCTCGCCAAAAAAGAACATGTGGCGCCACCTGGCTACCGTTTAATAGTTACATGGAAGGTAGTGGTAAATTACAGTGTTACATCCTCCCCCTACACTTCCGAAAGCCGTCTCGGTGAGGTGGTGTAATGTCAGGCATGGCATTCTCTCCAGCAGTTCCTCGAGGAGGCAATGGTTGCTTTCGAGGTCTTCCTCTTCTCCTGAGAGGCACTACAGGAGATTGGGTCTCTGTGTTAGTGTTACTTAAAAAAGGAGTTAAAGTCGATGCATGGTAAACACCTAAAGGTTCATCAGGTTTGTCACAACTGGCTACCACAAAGGTAGTAGGAGATCTCTGGGATAGCACAATGTAGGGCCCATCTTTCCTAGGCATCAATTTCGCACTTCTATCTTGGCTTGCTTTACTCAGTGGGTGAAGCTTTACCCAGACTAGATCATTAGTTTTATAGACAGGACTTGGCTTACGAGATTTGTCTGCAAATGTTTTTCGACGATCTTGATTCTTCTCAATATTTTCTTTAATTTGTGACATATATCCTGCAAAACGCTTTAAATAGGGTGTGAATTCCGGTACAAAATTATCATTATGGATGATAGACCGAAGATCAGTACTTACGTGATCCAAAGTTCGTAATTCTCTGGCGAAGGTTAGGTACGCTGCCGTATGATCTGTGGACTCACATTTTGCAGTATTCATTGCAAACCTAATAGCTGGTAACTTTTCAGCCCATAATGTATGGTTGTTAGCTACCATCATTGCCAAGCGAGGTTTCAAATCTCTATTTTTGCGTTCGACTGGATTTGCCTGAGGGTGATATACAGGAATGAGACTTTGATTGATATTCAAAACATAACATAACTGTTGCATTACCGCACTAACGAATTGAGTCCCATTGTCACTTAGACGACGAGGCAATCCATATCTAAGAAAAACTTCATTTAGAAGTGTTAACGCACATTCTTTAGCAGTAGCTTGCTTTAATGGGAATAACTCTACCCATTTTGTTGTACAATCCTCAACTATGAATATCCATTTCATGCCTTCACTAGTTTCTGGTAAAGGACCAAACAGATCAATTGCTATACTTTCAAATCGTTGGGCTGGAACTGGGGTTTGTAAAAGACCAGCAGGCTTTTGATTTGTGGCTTTATACCTAATGCATTCTGCACAACTTTTCACATATTCAGTAATATACTTCCTCATACCAGTCCAGTAATATTTTGAAGATATTCTAGAAAACGTCCCATCAGCTCCATAATGCGCAGCAGTGGGAGCATCATGATGTAATTTTAATATCTTCTCTCTTTCATGAGAAGGGACAACTAATTGAGCTTCATCAGCTTCAGCATGTGGTGAATATCGGTAGAGTACGCCTTGGATCATAATGTACCCTTTGTCAGTCCAATTGGCAAAGTCAACTCCCTTGTTGGGATTTTCAAAGCAATCAATAATCTTGGTTAATTCAAGATCCTTCAATTGTTCAGCCCTAAGTTCACTAGCAGTTCTTGTAGGGAAATCAATAACTATAGCTTTTAATTCACAAGCGGTTTCTTCATCTTTAGCCACAGGCCTGGAAAGCATGTCTGCAATAACATTGCATTTTCCTGGAAAATAATCAATCTTCAGATTGTAAGATTGTATCTGAAGTGCCCATCGGGCTAGTCTTCCAGTGGGTGACGTTAAACTCATTAGCCATTTTAATGGTTGGTGGTCTGATGCCACTGTAATTTCTGTGCCTTCAATATAGCCTCTAAATTTGCTTAAGGCCCAAACTACAGCCAAGGCTTCTCGCTCAGTTGTTGAATAATTTTTCTCAGCAGAGCTTAAGAGTCTACTGGCATATTCTATTGGCTGTTCATCGGCTGGATTTTCTCCTTGTAGAAGAACTGCACCTAAGGCATAACTGCTAGCATCTGTTCGGATGGTAAAAGATTTTTTATCATCAACTTGTCTTAGTACGGGGGGAGTTATTAAACATTGTTTCAAAGTCTGGAATGCTTGTTGCTCCTTTTCACTCCATGTCCAAGCAGTACTCTTCTTTGTCAAGTTGCTAAGGGGTCTAGCAATATCTGAAAAATTCGGGATGAATTTTCTATACCAAGAACAGGTTTGTAAAAATGATTGTAACTGCTTAACATTTTTGGGGTAAGGAATGTTTTGTATTGCTGCAGTTTTATCTTGATCCACTTCTATTCCTTTAGGAGTTATCCATAATCCAAGATATTTCACACGGGAGCAGACAAACTTACATTTTCCTCTGTTAGCACATAATTTAAATTTTTTAAGTCTGTCAAAGACCATTCTTAAGTCTTCAATGTGTTGTTCAAAGGTTTCGGACAGTACAACAATATCATCCAAATATACCAGAATGTTTACTTTAGGTAATCCGTTACGAAACTGGTCCATAAGTCTCTGGAAGGTTGCTGGGGCATTGCGGAGTCCAAATGGCATTCTTTTGTACCTAAATGTACCAAAAGGGCATACGAATGCAGTCTTGTCTTGATCAGATGGGTTGACCTCTACTTGATGATAACCAGATTTTAAGTCAAGGGTAGACATAAAAGCAGTAGATTTTGCATCATGTAACAGGGTATCCATGAGAGGTAATGGATATTTGTCGGGAATAGTAATCGCATTTAGCTTACGATAATCTATACACAATCGAACTGTTCCATTTGACTTTGGAATCAAGACTACTGGAGCTGCATATGGTGACTCGCATTCCTCTATAATATTATTACTCAAAAGGTTATCAATTTCTTTCTTTAAAAGTTCTTTCCTGTTTGGAAATATTCTGTAAGGAGCTGTTGAAACTGGTGGATGGTCACCTGTGTTAATAAAATGTTTTACAAATGGAGTTGGTTCTCCCCCTAGCCTGAAAACATCTTTATTTTCATTAAGCAGGACTATTAAGTCGTTTCTTTCTTTTGCATCAAGGTCCTGTCCTTCTTCTTCACGCAAATGATGATCACTGGCTTCAGTTTCATCTGCAGGGTTCCTTTGTACTGGAACATCACTGGAAATTGAACTTGTGGGACAAGAACTATTATTTAATTCAACAGGACTGTCGTTTGTAGGCAAGGGAATATCTTTTGCAAAAGGTATTCTGCAGTTTGGTTTGTCACCAAAATACCAATAGTTCTTACGCATGTTCATAACAATTCCTGATATTTTTAAAAAGTCAACACCTAGTAGTGTCCGGTTCCCCTTTGCATGTGGAAGAAAAATTAGATCAGTTTGAAAAGTTCGTCCACATACAGTGATTGGCACTGTAGCCTTTTGGACAAGTGGTGTGGATTGTTGACCATCAGCCAGACACATGGAAAGATAAAGTTCTCTGAATTTTTGACCTTTAAAAATTTAAACATCACCTCTCCACCAACTGACTGGCTGGCTCCAGTGTGAGCACAAACTGTGCCAGTAGCTTCATAAATTTCAATGTCGAATAGAGGTACTGGAGAGGTAACACATGTGAACATCTGTATAGCATTAACAGAAGCACGCTCTTTCTTTAATGAACATTTTGGACACTTTGCCTTTATAAAACCTGGATTGCCACAACCATAACAAGAAATAGGGGGACGACAAACAGTGTTGTTGACATTTTGTGATTGTATGCAGCTAGGGCTAGCAAAAGTACTGTTGTGGTTACCCGAAATATTCCTTTCCCTTTTGGTGGAATGGTTTTTCCTAAATTCTTGATTATTGGTATTTCTAGGAAACCGAGGTTTGTATAGCTCTTGTGTTTTGGAGAAATTTACTACTTTTTGTGAAGGAGATTTTATATTTTCATATAAGTCCAGCTTTTCTACTAATGCAACAGGATCAATTAGTTTTTCCCAACTATCTAAATAATGATTCTTATAGTCTGCTGGACACTTTTTCTTAATTTGATCTGCAATGATGAGATCTGCTAACCTATCAAATGAGTTAATTTCTAATTCTTTTAGCCAACCTTCAAAGTAGGTTCTAAGCTCAAAAAAGAAATCTCTCCAGGTGGAATTATCCCGTTTTTGATGCCGACTAAAAAGAACTCTAAATCGGTCTGCTGTCAACTTAAATCTCTGTAATAATATATTGCGAATATGGGCATAATTTCTGAACATCTCTTCTGGTTCTCTCGCTATCAATCGGGCAATATCACTTGGAAGGACTCCAATTAAGTGTGATACCCAAAAATCTGCAGGTACATTCAGAAGCTTCATCTGCCTTTCAAACATTGTTAGGAACAATGACATGTCATCTGCATCAGGAATAAATGTGGGTAACACTGTTTTCAAATCCAATCTCACGGGGTTAGAATTGATTTGAGTAGGATTATCTATGGACGTTAGAGGATTTTGTGCCTGCAATTTAAGCTTTTCAAGCTCAAATGCTCTCTGTTCAGCTAGTTCCATTTCTATTTTCTTATTGCTATCCAGCATTTTACGTTCTTCAATTATGTTATCTAACATTTCTTTGACAAACTGCTCATTATCCATAAAGAATGTGCAAGTAGTGATTTTGTCACGTAAGTCGATAATTTTATCATCAGAAGTAACAGAAACTTTTAATTCTATTGCTAAGTTGTAAAGGTCAATCTTCTTGCCTCTCGAGAGAAATGCCATTTTATCTGATACAATTATCTAAATTCAAGTCTTTTTTTTAATGTAAGCTTAAAATTATAAGTTCAGTTAGTTTTCCCAATTAACTAATTAAGAATTAAATACTCATTAAACAACTACCTTCCTTGTAGCAGAAATATAACTAATAGAAAATTTCACATGGATGTGCACATAAACAAAATTATTCCACATATATAGATTTTAAGAAAACCTAAATAAAATTTTCATGAAATTCAAGAGTACAATAAAGTATAAAATAAAGCATGAAAAACAGTTACATGTTGAAACAGTTTAAATGATATATCATGTGATACTAAGAATATAGAATAGCTTATTATACAAAAACATTCACAAAGCTAAATGCAAAAAATATGAGTTGTTATGATAAAAGAAATATAATATTCTGAAAACACTTAATTTCTACACATCATATAATCAGAATATAAATAATCAGTTGCCAGAATGCTTAACAATCATTCATTTATAAGCAACAGTGTCAAAAAACAGTGATATTCTTATCATTCTAACCAAATTATACTATAATACTTTCTAATATTTAAAATATGCTTATTACAATTTATTACAATTGATAGACCAATATAGTTTAAAAAACTTTAGTGAAAACACAAAATAAAATTTTAAGAAACTGGTGCAGAAAAAATTAATTAACCAACAATATATATACTCAAGGAACGAGATCTTTAAAATCACACAAAAATAGAATTTTCTGAAAACTATAAATATATCAAGTATGGAAAGAGTAAAATAACTAGATTTGAAACATTATATAAATCAAAGTATGATTATTAGAAGCAAGGATTTTCACTCACGCACCGAAATATAGGATGTTATTTCTTCCACACAAATCGAGTACTTCACACAAAAGACGATGAATTCGAATTCTTACTTTAAAATATCTTGGGTGATATTTCTTCTATTTTACGTTAAATATCGGATGATATTTTTTTTTCCAAATATAAATCACGCAATCTTCCACTTTAAATATCGGATGATATTTCTTCTATTTCACTTTAAATATTGGATGATAGTTCTTCAAATGTAAATCCCACAATCTTTCAATTTAAATATCGGATGATATTTCTTCTATTCCATTTTAAATATCGGATGATATTTCTTCAAATATAAATCAAGCAATTTTCACTTTAAATATCGGATGATATTTCTTCAAATAAAACAGAAGTGCACTTCACATAGCACTTTCAAAATAAGTGTCGGAGCGACACACACAGAAACTTGTACACGTAGTGAGCCGATCAAAGGGAAAAAAATGTCGGACGAGTCATGCCCCACGTTGGGCGCCAATGTAATCCTTTTCCAATGTTGTAATTATTTCAGGACGAAATAATGATCCAGCCAGGATGGTTTCAGGAACAAATATTATTTAATGCTCGATACGTTCCACAACACAAGACAGGATACAAATACATAAATAAAACACAGATTCACGAACATGACTACATCGTTCTTACTAAGTCTTTTGCCTTCGATTGCGCTTGCGCTCACTAGTCGTCCTGCTCGCCAAAAAAGAACATGTGGCGCCACCTGGCTACCGTTTAATAGTTACATGGAAGGTAGTGGTAAATTACAGTGTTACAATGTTTGTTTCATAGTTTTAGGTTATATTTTAGCATTAAAAAATATTTTGATAACAAATATCAATGTATTTCAAAAAATTTCTCCAAAGGTGTACGGATACCTTAAAAAGTGGATGATATTTTAATACGCTTGCGAGCTTATATACACGATAACATAATGAAGTATTGGAAAAAGATATTTTAAATGACTTACAAAAGTTT
>BMAW01019328.1:111081-124742 GCA_019974015.1 Nephila pilipes
GACTGGCGGCGGCAAAATGCAGAACAAAATCGATATTGCACCTCACATTTAATGTCAATTTTGATACTTACTTTATAATCTCCTGTTCAACAAATTCCAATATTTCTTTTTCTGAACGAAACTATTAGAGCAAACATTTTAATAAAAATTCAATAAGATTTTTAATAAAAAAAAATTTTAATACAAATTCAGTTTAAATCTAAGTAAAAGTTTTAATTTTAGATATATTATATATATGATTATTTTATTAGATCTTGTGTTATAAAAATCTTTTTCGTAAGAATATAAATACGAAAAATTTGGGGAGGAAAACAAAAGTACGACTTTGAATGTACATATACAAAATATTTTCAAAAAGTATATTTTTTCGCTAAGGACATGTGCAACAACTAGTGTAAAGAGTATTTCTTCCGAACTCAGAATTGATAAGATAATTAATTTCATATTCCTTACTGCCCTTCTTGAAAAATGTAATCAAAGCTTCTTATAATGAAAAGTGAGCCACGGCCACAAAATACAAAAATAAAGCAATACGTAACTGAACGAAGTACAATGATATGTTGATAAAATTCCTGGAAATAATGCATATTAGCGTAATTTCCAAGAAATTTATGAACATTAATAATGAAAAAGAATACTGTGCAATATCTGAAAAAACTCTAAATACTACTTTGATTAATAAGCATTTTTAATAATTATTCTTTTACTAAAATTACAATATATCATAAACTTCAGATAGGCTAAAAACTTTATTAAAGAAAATAGGTTATAATATAAGTAATAGTAGAATAAAATAAGAATATGAATAGAGAAACAGTCCTTTTTTTTTCACTGGCTGACCAAGTTTGACCAAATTATTAACGTCGCACGAGAAGCAACACAAGGGCTATTAGCGACGGACCTCGTAATTTTGAACCTGGGTCGAGTGACGAGGACGACACCTGAGCTGTCATCCCCCCTCCTAACTTCCACACCCCGCCAACGGGAGGACTTTGGGCCCCAACATCTGGCTGTAATGATCATCATTAATACCAATGTTGAGGGTCACTCTTTGAAACCTTGTACTAAACCTTCGGAAGGACTATCTAGACTGCATTTTGATAAGATCTATACCAGCAAAAAACGCGATATATTGGAATATCTGCCTCAAACTACTTTGAAAAGACTTAGCATCATTCCCTCAAAATCACTTCAAAGCTTTAACAATGGTAATAAAAATGAACAGAGCTAAAGTTTTAGCGGTATCTTTGTTTTAATATCTTCTACCATCTTTAACAATTAAAATCAGAAAATCGAAGACTGCTCTGTTTTTCGATCAAAACCAGTTGAAATTTTGACTGACAGTCGTAGTTCTATCCCGCCCTTGGTGAACTGCCTGCGTATTTGTGATAGAGCATCTGTTTCCTGATGGCCTTATTTCAAAAACTTTCAATCTGCCGTGGGGCATATTTTCAATGAATTCCTTCTTATACTGGTATCAGCTTTATTGAAATGGTTGATACGCTAGCTAATGAGGGTACTTCAATGGCTTCGATTTCTACCACCTTAACTTAACTAGAGATTTGCTCAAGAATTAAATCTACTGTAGACCATTCTTGGCATTTTCCTCTGACGCATGACTGGTACTGTGGCAAGCGTTTTTGAAGCAGTTCGGGCCCAGATTTCTGAGCGTTTACTTGAGGTGCCTCAAATTTGACCAGAGGAATAAGATCTTCTCCGTTTGTAAGACTTGAATCAGCTTTCTCCTTAACATCTTAAAATCAGCTCTTTCCTGAACATCTTATTTCCTGCCTGGTACTTTCCATGGAAGACTAGGCCAAAAAATGAATACCTGAAGTAGATTTTTAATTGAAAAATGAGACATAGAATTTGTAGAAAATAATGAATGCTTCAAGTTAACAAAAATAGATGAAACAGTACAAATTTACTCAATAAACATTAAGACATAAATTATTCTCAACAAAAAGTTCTTTATTTAGTCTAATAGCTAACGACTTTTTGTATTATTGAAATAAAGCAGAGATTTCGTCACTGAATTCAAGTAATACTTTTTCATTAAATAATAAAATTGGTCTCCTTTGAACTCCAAAAGGTAAAATGAAGGTAACTTATAGCATCAATAAAGTTTCTCCTTTTTTGTGCATTTCTGCTATTGGTTAATTATTTTACAATCATCCTTTTTGAAATGATAAGCTTAAGTAGTAGTCTTTATCTCTTTTTTAATTGTTTCATGAACTAATGTTTCTCAATGAGAATGGCTGTTGAAAATCAATTCCTGAGTTTTGTGTTTTATGACACGAGAAAAAAATTACTTCCTCTAGAAAATGATAGCAACGCAAACATTTGAAAGCCAGAACTAAGGTCTGTATCTTAAAATTCTTTATTTCCAAAAAATTATTTTTGGAACCAATGTTCTAGAATCATCTCTTATTTATTTGCTTGGTTCCAAGTTTTAGCTCACATTGCAAAACATATATAGAAAGAGATTCTATACGTGTTCTTCTGACCACTTTTTCGTAGTCAAGAGATGGATTTCTGAGGTACTTTTTCCTTCGTTGCTGGGAGAAAGAAAACATTCTCGCCGTAATAAAAGCCAAAATTTTAGGAACAGAAAAAAAGAAGAAGAAGAAGAAGAAAATGAAAAAGGCGTCGAACATTCCTAAGGTGCTTTATTTCACTTGATTTATGATTTGCCGCTTTCCTTCAGAACTTACGTATTTCATTAATGAAAAAATATAGCTCATGTGTTTTTTTCCTCGAAGTCCTACGAAGAAACGCCTCATTGTGCTGCGTAATCATCTAATGCTGGTTAGTTTTTTTCTCATTTGTAATCGCTGGTATTTCTCGTAAAGCTTTCATAAAGGCTTAAATACAAAGCGCTCCTTCCTTTCTGTTCTTAAAGGATAAAAACATTCCGTTGGGTGCTATGAAATATTTTATGTGTATGATTATCCCCCACCTCTCCCCCCAAAAATAGTAAAAGATATGAAGAGAAAAAAACAAATAAATTAGGATAAAAATATTTATAGAAATACATAATTACACATATGAATGAAATTTGAATAAACATTTCAAAACAAAAACTTTTAAAATTGCTTGTTTTCACGACGTAAGAGAATTATTTTTAAGCCATTATTAATGACACTATTCTTACTTACTGCTTTCAAAATATAATCTGTTAAAATGCTTGATAATTAATAACATCATAAAAGGAGTGTTCAGCTCTATGGAAACATCAAAATCGTACCAATGTAAAAAAAAATGTTTAAATTTTCTCTCTTTTAAATCTATGCCTAATTTTGCTGTTTCATTAGATTAGTGGTTGGATGATGAACTTAAATGAGTTAAAAACCATAAATATTAATTAAAATATGAAATATTACTCTAAAACAAAGAGAAAAAATATCTATTTGGCACAAATATATAACATTCTTTTAGACAAAATATTTTTAGATATAATGAAAATATTTTTTGCATAGTTCAAACATACACTGATGACTTTATACGTGGAAAGAAACATTTTATACCATTTATCAATAATCAAATCCTGTACCTTTAATTAAAATCTGAGCTTTTGTTGTCAGTATCACTCCTTTTATACAAATTGTAGAAAGTGTGATTGGTTACATGGGCCTCAATAAACTGATTCTAGAATTAAATGTGTTTGCAGCTGTAGATGATATGAAATTAGCTTAGTAAATAAATTGAATAAAACAATCACTATTTTATTTTATTTTTATTTGTTGATGTTTTTATGGCACAATTTATACATTTTCTAAAGTTATCCAATGAATACTATCATTTTAAATGATTAGGCCCACTTCTAGTATTCACTTCGACAAAGTGGTCTCGAGCAAAAAGAAATCTAATCCATTCTAATTCAAAAGAAATAAGCACAACGATTTGCATTTTGAACCAGATTAATCACAAAAAGTTTGAATACAAATGCCTAGAACAACGATTTGCAATTAGAATTAAGTTAATCACAAGAAGTTAGGCCTCAAATGCCTAGCACAACTTTTTAAATTCATTTATAGCTCTCAATTATCCATAAATTAACTGTATCACCCCTGCTCGTCCTTTGTCTAAAATGAATTCATACTAAGCTAAGAAAATTTGCATCAAATGAATCATCATCTTCAAGAGAAATGAGTTGCACTTCACACTTAATTAACACCGGATAAAAACAATAATAGGAATATCTGGCGTATCCCTACAGATACATAATACACTTGCACATACTTAAGTACACTGATAATTAGATCATTGACACAATACACACTCTAATTCGTACTTACACATTCTTAAATACATCAGTACTCAAACTTTAACTCACTGATCATTCATTAATCTCTTTACTTCCCTCCATTTGAAGCAACGCGCATTCATTACATCACCTCCGTGTAAGGAAATTTTTAATGACGAAGGCAAACACATAGTATATAATGGGGAAAATAGAAAAATTTGGAAAAAACATAGATTTATATGAAATTCATTTTGAACAGAAATTTTTTTTAATTGTTTTACGTTTATGTCTGATATTTTCCTCAGCAGAATAAACACGTAAACATTTTTACATCAAAACATTCTCTCTGATTTCAAGTTTATTCAATTTGAAATAAATTTATAAGTTTTATTTCAGAAATTATTATATAATGTAAAATACTGAAAAGAAAAGGGAAACTCAATATTATTATGCCATCTATTATAATAATTTTTTTATAAATTAGTTTTTTAATGACTTATAATTAATGAGAAGATTATCATTAAGAAATATTATCTTAATATATGAAAAATTTAATCGGTTTTTTTTAATAATCAGTGTTTCATTGAATCAATCTGTACTCATAAAATTACAGAAAAGTTGAATAAAGCTATAAAATGAACTATAAGACTTTTTAATTTTGTGTCAATTCCTTATTTTTTAATTAATGAATGAAAAGTGACTCAGGTATATGTAACAGAAAAATCTTTTCAAATTTTCATACTTGAGTTTGAATAAACTGAAGAATCTCTTTTCTTACTTACCATATATAAAATTATATATACTGTCTGTCATACACATACCATAAAAAATCAGAGTATTATATATGTCTATATAAATATAACTTTGCATTTCATAATTTAATGTACTTACCTTTTACACATTCAGATATTTTGTTAAGGATTACTATTAAACATTTTTTTTTTTTTGCTTTTTTATTTATAAAAGCTTCAAAACGGAAATATCTATATGTCTACAATTTTCATATGTAGCTTTCAAACGTAATTTGTGTCTTAGAGCTCATAAATTAAAATTTAACTGAAAGTTTTGGAGTAATTATGAGATTCTACTTATATTAAAAAGAAACATTTCATCTTGCTTCTTCTAGTTGATTTCCCTATATTTAAGAAATAACTAATCATCCATTTGCTACGATACAGTTGATTTTCCTATATTTAAAAAATAACTAAGCCTCCATTTGTTTAGATCTAAGTGATAAAGAATAAAATTCTGTTTTGAATTAAAGATATTTTCCAAAACTTTCTTTAACGATTTCAGTTAAAAACTTCGCGGAAGAAAAATATACGGCTGAACGTATAAACTGTACATTACAGAACTATCGACGAAACAAAAATGTGCATTTTTTTTCCCATGATCATTTCATAACATTCATGACTTTTTAAGCATTTATATAACGGACAACGAGGGGTTAATAGAATACATAAACTATTTTCCAGACATTAATGTACTGGAAAACCTTAGATGATGGTTCCATCATTATAGCTCTCTAGGGCACAAAAGACTATTACTGTGTACAAATGCTGCAGCGGAAGCCCCATTTTCGGGATCCGTTCTCAATGAGTAATCATTATTCTCTCAACGAGTTAACGAGTCCGCATTCATGAATCACTTAGAAAATAATATTTGCTTTATAGTTTCAACGTAATGACGGCAATAATGAAGAGGATTATAAAAGAATGTAAATAAATGAATATGATAAATGATGCATCATTTATCCTCCCTAAATCTTGAATGGAAATTATCTTATATTCGTAGTACAAATTTTCATTCGATGATTTATTTACTTTCACTTATGCAAAAACATATCAAACGTATTTATTAATTTATTTTATTGTGTGTTTTTGTAATTAAGGAATAACAATTCGTAGTTACTGTTTTGTAACGAAATGTAAATAATTATGCACACTGTAAGTAATGTATATATTTATGAGAGAATGATATAATTTTTTGATTTCGATCGAATGATATAATGTTCTTAAATGTTTGGTCTGAAATGTAAAATATATGCTGTAATAAAGTAGAAAGTTATGATTATAGCGACCCTCCAACTTTTCGATACCATTTCTGTAGTACGATTTGTCCTTTGCTTCAAAATAGGCCTCAGTTTCGGCGATCACCTCTTCATTCGACGAAAGTTTCTTCCCAGCGAGCATTCTTTTGAGATCTGAGAACAGGAAATAGTCGCTGGGGGGTAGATCTGAAGAATACGGTGGATGAAGAAGCAATTCGAAGCCCAATTCATGGATTTTTGCCATAGTTTTCACTGACTTGTGACACGGTGCATTGTCTTGGTGAAGCAGCACTTTCTTTTTCTTCAAGTGCGGCCGTTTTTCGGCGATTTCGACCTTCAAACGGTCCAATAACGCTATGTAATAGTCGCTGTTGATGGTCCTTCCTTTTTCAAGGTAGTCAATGAAAATTATTCCATGCGCATCCCAAAATACAGACGCCATAACCTTGCCAGCCGACTGCTGCGTTTTCCCACGCTTTGGAGCGGGTTCATCGTGTGCAGTCCACTCGGATGACTGTCGATTGGACTTCGGAGTGAAATGATGTTTCATCCATTGTCACATATCGACGCAAAAACTCGGGTTTATTACGGTTGATCATCTTCAAATACTGCTCCGAATCATCAACTCGTCGTTGTTTTGGGTCAAAAGTGAGCTCGCGCGGCACCCACTTTGCACAGAGCTTTCTCATACCCAAATATTCGTGAATGATATGATGTACACGTTCAGTTGATATCTTTAGAGTGTCTGCTATTACATTAAATTTCAATTGACGGTCATTCAAAATCATTTTGTGGATTTTTTAATGTTTTCGTTGGTAACAACCTCTTTTGGGCGTCCACCGTCTTCGGTGCTCATTTCACCACGTCTAAACTTAGCATACCAATCCTTGATGGTTGATTTTCCGGGGGCAGTGTCCGGAAACTCGGCATCAAGCCAAGTTTTTGCTTCCACTGTATTTTTTCCCTTCAAAAAGCAATATTTTATCAACACGTGAAATTCCTTTTTATCCATTGTTTTCACAATAACAAAAGTTGCTTCACTCAAAATGCTATAATTCACAAACTAATGATCCGACTGCTGTCAAATTTATACACGTATCTTTTGAGGGTTAGGGCTAATTAAAAAACATATGGATTTAATTCTAGTAGCGCCATCTATGTGTCAGACCAGGAACTTTTCAATTGACCTGTTAACTGCTTTCATCTTTTGACTTGACGAAGAGTTCGAAACACATATTGAAAATTGTTTTATTTAAGAAATTCATTCTAGAAAGCTATCAATTGCTAGATAAATTACATTAAGTGACCACATAAACGTTATTGACATAGAATACGATGCCAAAAATATAGAGAAATGCAATGTATACAATTTATGCATAATAACAAAATTATAACAATCACTATTTTGATGAATTAGATCATTTAAAAGCAAAAGTATATTTTAAAGTCTTGCAAATTTACTATAGGACCCACAGTGTTTAGTAAAATAAAGCAGATAATGTTTTGTAATTATTGTTACTGAAAATGTAATGCACTTAAAATTGTAAGTAGCAAATCATAGGTTCATGACAAAGATTTAACTTAAGTTTATATTATGAATCATGCATTGCGGAATGAAATTTAAAAAAATAGCTCCAAATTCCTCAAAAATACATACAAACTTCTAGTACAAAGTTTGTAAAGGGTGTGTTCTGAAATATCTATGACGCAATCATAAAATATCATTTTACAAATATTTCATTTCCCCAAATAAAGTTAAACCAAGCATATTCCAAAACAAAAAGAAGTCATTTATACTGTTTTTGTTTACACTTATATGCAGAAAGTTATATGATAGATGCATTAGAATTAACCAAATGTGAAATATGATTATGGATAATTTTCTCCTTTCAAACTTTCATCAAAATATATTTTATTTCATTTTATTAGGAATTCAATTTATCTTTTCAGTAAATCATCTATATTTTGAGTACAATCATATATATCAATTTTGAATGTAAAATTGTTTATGGTGTTTGTGAGTTCTTTGATTTTATGAACTATTTTTGGGATTCTACGATATTTTGGTTGGTAATGTAATAAACTGGTGGGTCACAGGTTCGAGAATTCCTTACGTCGAAATTGACTATGTGGAACATAAAAGTTATTGATAGTAATTTCAATAATAATACACACAAATGCTGACTGTAGTTTTTAATATTTCCATTAATCATTTTGTAAAAGTACGAACAAATAAAAATATTTGAAATTATGACTGTCTTTAGAAAAAAATCATATTTAGTACCAAGCACCTAACTGTGTTTCCAAACTCTAAGATGAGCTGTACATATTTGAACGGAAATGATCAATATATCAAATCGACTTTCTTTTTAAATGAAAGAAATAAGCGAAGAATTAGCCTAAAATAAGTTTCCTGAGTATTTAAATCACAGAATTTCAAGTTGTAAAATTCAGACCTTCTCTTCTCTAACAGAGAAACAATAAGATAATACATATTTTAATGAGAACTATTCTAAATATTAAAAAATATGAATTTCTCAAAGACTGTGTCTTCGTTCTTCTAAATCACTTTAAAACATTGAGATTATTTTTAAAATATTGAGATTAGCAAATTTCATTTCTCAATCTCTTTAAAAAATCAGGTGTACTTTTATGCTATTTACATTCCATTCTCCATTCAGATTATTACGTTTCATTTGGAATAAAAAATATTAATTTCTTTAAGGAGAACTAATATGATTTGAAGTATCATAAGTAAGTGCATCGATTCAATTCGCCACATTTATTTTAATTCACTATACACACAAATGCTGAATATTTTTCAGAAAGGTTTTCAGCTATCATACGACCACAAAAAAGTCGAAGCCAGCAGAAAATTCTATTGATTTTGTCAACTCCTGGTTATAAATTTTCCTCTAGATCTGGATATTTGCAAGCGTTCTCTATTTTTATCACGAAGGACAAAGATATCCTTTCAAAAAGGAGTGTCAAAGACAGTTAGCACAAAAGTGAGTTACGGTTCGTGTCTCAAAATATCTATAATTTTTCAACTTGTCTGAATAAAATAGGTCTTGTTCAGATTTATTCACACTTCCGTGAGAATTTTCAAATATTTCATGGCAGAATTTATAGATTTATTCAAACTGCATTAAGGTATTCGTTTCTTATTAGTTTCTAATAAATTATAATAGTAATTCTGAGTGCCGAAGAGCCACCGTTAAGAGTTCTGTCACAGGTGGTGTTTATAATGAATCACAGGTTCGAGCCCTAATTATACTAGACTTGCATCAAGCCAAATTAAAATTTGTTCATACACGTCAAGTTGAATCTCAAAGTCTAGAATAGAAGTTAGGAACACCTAGAGTGGAAGTTATGAGAAATAAGTATCATGTAAGACGTCGTGTTCGTTTGTAATTTAAAACTACGAAATTCATTCCCTCTCGTATAGTTTCTAGTGCCACGTTGATTAAAACTGCAGTATATCTATTGACTATTTTTTATTGGCTGGTTGGTTTTATTAACGTCACACTAGAGGCAACACGAGGGCTACTGACGACAGACCTCGTAATTTTGAGCTTCGATCAAATGAAAAGGACGATACCTAAGCTGAACCCCCTTCTCCTAACTCGCTCAGCACGTCAATGGGAAGACTTTGAGCCTCTACAGATTTAACGTGCATTTGCTCTGTCTAAACGGCGATCTTTAGTGGCATCAAGAATTGAATCTTTGAATCAAGGAAAATCGTCTACTGCCAGTCCACGACCATGACCACTATTTTTTCAATTGCTAAAATTATAAATTCTAAAGTTACCAAATTCCTAATCTTTTTATTACTCTGTTGTAAGGAGGAACAATCTACACTCGTGTGCAAATTAACAGAATTTGCAAATAAAGTATATTTTTACAAAACGTATTGTACCGAAGGTACTAATTATGCTTCCAAAAACTTATGCACATATTCAGAGTCGAATAAGTAAGCGTACACATGCGTGTCTACGGAACTGTGCTTGTGGAAGGGATATAAAAGCACAAAATATTGTTGGCGATTTGTGTGCTCCTTCTGCTTCACGATATTAGTTGTGTTTCTCGCAAAATTTGGATACATTGTATACGGTATCAGGTAAAGTGAATAGCCACCAGAGTATGAATGACGGAATGAGATGGAGAATTGTCAGTAGATTGGAGGCAGGCTATTCACAAGCGCAGGTTGCTACGGAGCTTAATGCATTCCCCTGTGTCATCCACAATTTGTGGAAACAGTCTCAGGCCACTAGATCTATATCGATAAGACATAGACAAGGTCGACCGTGGTACAAACGACGAATAAGAATCATTATTTGAAATTTTTAGCGACACAGGACATCTAAATCATAACAGCTCTCATGTGAGCAATATGCTGGCACTGGAACACTAGTGTCACGGTCTATAGTTACCCAAAAGCATTGTAAGATAGGAGTGTATATCAGAAACTATTAGTTGTTTGCGTCCCGCTGAATGAAGCACATATAAAAAGTTCAAAACAACGTGGGGCAGAACAACATGTGCATTGGACAAAATTTCAGAGGAGCATCGAACGTTTTGCAGATGTGTTAAGATTCAACATTGACACTGATTCTCGTCGCATTTGTATCTGGAGAGAACCTGGGATGTGATATTACCCCTCCCTCATCAGGGAAAAGGATCACTATAGTTGTAGAAGTATAATACTGTTGTATGGACGTACACTGCTTTATGTATTTCCCAACGGCTCCACTGCTGCCCTGAGGTACAAAGAGGAGATCTTAGGACACTATGTTCTACTTTGCAGGGGTGTATTTGGTCCTAGATTCTCGTTATTGGACGACAACGCTCGTTCATATAAAGCCCAACTTGTGATTGATTTTCTTAGAAAGTTATAATATTCGCTTCTTGGAATAGCCAACCAGATATCTTGACCTCAGCCCTCTAGAAAATGGCTAGAACGCTCTGGGGAGAGCAATTACATCTTGCCATCTTCCTCCGTGAACCATTCCGAACCTAATAAATTCTGCACGGCAGGAGTGAAATCAACTGTCACAGAGACTCTTGTACTGCCTCCTGTCCAGTATACCGCCCCACTGTACGATCTTTCTGGCTGTGAAACGAGAACTTACCCCATATTAGACTTATTTACAATTCAAAATCACAACGTGGATTTTGGATATTTTTATACAATGCTCTTTAATGATACTCGTGCATTCATAAAATGAATTTTGAATTCCCTATCTCTTTTAATGTTCCAAATGTATATCTATACCAAATTTTATTAAAATCTGCCCATTAGTTTTTCAGAAATTAAACAGGAAGCCCAAATTTTTTCAATATTGCACAATAGTGTACAATAGATCTGAAGATCATCAATAAATCATCATCTTACAATAAAGATTCAAACACAAAAATCACTACTGTGATGGCCCATATCCAAACTACGGGTCAATAATATATTCTTGACCAGAAGTTCGTAAATGAGGGAGATCAAAAGCCTGCTTGAGAGAAAAATATAAGTTCCATATAGCTGTTTTTCATGTTAACACTATTCATTTTAATTTATATTGTCTTATCATAGATATAACAACTCATAAAAATCAACCAAAACTAATTGCACTCATTGGTTTAATCATCAAATTCAATGCAAAAGATCAAATAAATGTTTAATAAAGTTTCTAGTATGTTAATAATGAATTTATTTATTATTAATGGAAATGGGCCCCCTATTTTTATATATATTATCATATATTACAAGAAATACCCGTAAAAGCAGTCTATCGAAGAAGAACCATGAGACGGTCCTCGTACTTAAAATGTTCTATAGACGAGTTATCATTTCTACTTTCGAATACCAATGATTTCATTGAACTGTGGTATATATTGCACATTGATGTGGTAGCAGAGCGGTCGCGTTCTTCAATTCAAGGCCAATTTTGTTTCTTTCTTATCTTAGGATCATGAGTTGATACTATAAAAGACACTTTGAGAGGAAGGCTAATGTATATCAAATCTATCGATGTTCTAACTCTTCCATTTAGCTAGTTGTGGAAGCTTAGAGAGAGGGATGAAAGCTCAGGTGTCATTCTCGTCATTTGACGGAGGCTCAAAATTACAAGGTCCATCTTCAGTAGCTCTCGAGTTACTTCTAAATGTGACATTAATAAAGTATCGAATAATTAATCAAAAACTCATCAAATAACAAAGAGGAAAAGTAACTTCTTGCGACGCTTCACTTAATTTAACATTCTCCTCTTTTCACACATCTTAGCATATTTATAAGATGATCAGTATACATACATAGGTGCATATCAGCGTACATGCACTTGATGCCATAACACTTTCTGCAACACGAAGTAAGAGTTGAATTGTTTCGAAACTTGGCATGAAAGTACGTATGTATCGAAGGTTATGTCAGGCAGATATGTAAATGATTAGAAACGCAGCTTGAATGTGCATTGCTTAATACAACCAGAAGGTGTCGCACTTCTTTCTTCTTGGATTATAAAACAGATAAGCCAACCAGTTTGGTTGAATTAAAGGCGAGTTTACAGCAACTGTGGAACAGTATGTCGCAGGACATCATACTGGACTTGTATGTCTGAAAACCCGACAGTATCACATCATGCATTCATGCTAGAAGTGACCCAACAGTGTACTAACACCCCCACTCATTCATAATTTTTCCTATAATAAATTATCCTTCTGCTTTGATTTTGTAATCACTTACAGCAACGTTGTACTTACGACATCTCTTACTTGGTGCGCAAATTTTTATGGCAATAAGTATATTTGTAATTCCAATACAGTTATATATATATATATATATATATAACTGTATTTATATATATATATATATATATAGTGCTAAAATTAAGTTTTCTCAAAATTCAGTTAAAAATTGCACAAGTATTTATTAACATAATTGAAATTTTTAACAAATTCTACAGAAAACTTAATTTTAGCACAAAACAAATAATACTGTCAAATTATTGGTTTTAATCACTTTTATTAAAACACAGCTAATCCATTGTTGTTGCGTCCCATTCATAACTATTGGTACCGTCGTAATATACGACATGTACGCATGTGCGAAATGTACTGTAAGTTCCCGTTTGTGTAAAAAAACACTTGTTTTGTAAAAGAAACCCTGCGCAGAACACATGTTACAACAATATCTGACAGCTGCAGCCCGTTCGTTGTTCGATAACTATTTAAAAAAAAATATTCTTTTAATTCTTACGCTAGTGTAATATTACGCACCCTCATCTTTACGAACCTCTCTCTCTGTATAAATATATATAGATATATATATTATATATATATATATATATATATATATATATATATATATATATATAT
>BMAW01019329.1:0-30661 GCA_019974015.1 Nephila pilipes
ACTATTTTTAATTTAATTGTCATTTAATAAAAATGCATTATTCGAATTATATATAACAGATAGTCCTAAATATAATCATGGTCTACTTCAGTCTAAATTAATTGAGAAGAATATTAAGAGTATTAAAATATAGTTATTTTAGAAACAAAAGAAATTTGTAGAGCTTCAATTTCTAAACTTGTTCTTCAGAAATATTTATTAAAAACAATTTTTTTAAATGAGTTAAGTCAAATACAATAGTTGTAACTTTATAATCATTATTCATTACAAAGCATACAAAAATTTGCAAAACGGATGATAGTTGTGCCACTAATAGGTATTTGATATATTAGTCCATTATGAGTTAAAATAGTCTAATAATGATCTAATTTTTTTAATAATTATTAAATGATGTAAATTAGTATGTATTTATAGTTAGCTGGCCAAATCGAATGGAATGTGATTACACTCAATTTTAATTTAATTTTAAGAAAAAGTATTAAAATACGAGGCTGCCTAAAACTCACTAAATCATTTCAAATTCGAATAAATTTCTAGAATTAGTTAATTTGACTTTTATTTCGTATTATTCAAGCGTTTTCTATAGAAACTATAAATATGGATGAATTCACGCCTGAGCAAAGTGTTTAAATGAAGGAAATTTATGTAGAAATTCAAACACATCAATTGTTCTAACTCAAAAAGCTTACACTCATCATTTTGCATAGCGTGAGTTCTGAAATGAAGGAAACAACGGAGGTATGAGGTGGAGTAAGATAATGTTACTGCCCAAACAACTTACGTGGCAGTTTAACTTTAAAGAAAATTTTTTGGATGATTTCGGAAAACTCTCAAATCAAGTGGTCGCTACGCTGACCTGATATAACTGCTCCATAGAGAATTTTTGAAATACAGACTAATATGTGCGAAGAAATTGCAGAAATAAGCAACAAAACATCGCGTATGTTCTGACAGTATCCTGAACCCATTTTAATTCTGCCTTAACAAATTTTCGGGACTTCCTTTTTCTTTTCTGTTGTCAAACCCGACAGTAATGTGCAGTATCCTTTTCTCTTCTTCTCAGCTTTCTCTTTTTTCATTTCTGTTGTCTTTCCGAGTGTGTATTTCGGGCTCCTATCGAGAATAATGTCGATTTTCTCTTCTAGCTCGAATGTGTCCCATGATTCCATGTACGGATTATCTATGCGAAGAGAAAGAAACAAATAAAACCCAAAATACTGCTATTTTAAAAATTAAACACCAATATATATACACACACTGGTGTTAAAAATTAAGAGAATTTCCCGATTTGGTCGATTATCTTTGGAACTACTTAACACATTTTAATGATATTTGGTATGAACATAGTGTTGATATAAAACAAAAAAAATTGCCATTCAACATTTATAATACACACGCATGATCGTGCGTTACACTCGTCGGAGTCGCAAGGTATGAAACAGCAGTTGCAGAATAGAACAAAAAAATGTGTTAATAAGGGAATGATCAACTCTTACCGATATACAGGCCTCACACCAAGATTTTATGCTGGAAATAAGGGAGTTTTTGAGTTCCTGAGCAAATTGGTCCCACTCGTTCAGTAACGCTGCTTTCAGGTATTGGATGGTTCTTGGAAGGGGCTTGCGAATTGCCCACTCCTGAGCGTCCAAAATATGCTCTATAGGATTGTGATCTTAAGATCTGGCTGTACAATACATCCGGCTAATATCCTCACTTTAAAGAAATTATTTGACCACCTGAGCTCTATGTGACCTCGCATTGTCATCCATTAAAAGGAAATCAAGACCATCTGGACCCTTGAAAAGGCTAATATAGGACTCCAAGATTCTTAATAATCTTAAAACAAATTAATACTAAAATAAAATTTTATAAAAACAAAATAGATTAACTTTAATTTCATCCGACTTACAAAATATTATAATGTAAAAAGTCTTTAAATTGTTGTAAATTATAACATTACAGAATACTCAGAATAGATAATAAATATGTGAATAATTATATAAAACATAAAAACAGCACTTTTAAAAGTTACAACTATGTTCAAAATATCAAAACCCAACCAACACTTACAAAGCTTATCTTAAGAAGAATTCAAAAATGGAGATATGCGTAAATTAATTCTAAGCTGTCTAAGGCATAGGACTTGGAAAAGTGTTTTTTTACCAATATTGCGGTTACAACCCATCATACTTCAACAAATTACAAAGAAAAAGAGCAAACTAATATAAAACCAAAATAAACATAAATCACAAATCAAAGGAAACAAAATAAAACAAATGAAAGAAACTTATTCGTTTAAACCAAATTATATGAAAACATTTATTAAAAATAAATTATACCTTTTCTTACACGTTATTTAATAATTTTAATTAAATTCAGGTTAAAAATTCTTTTGCCACATATATATGAGCAAAGTAATGTATTTCTGTATTTAAAATGTTGCAATATAATTATATCAAGAAAAATTTTAAATTAAACATTTGATTGATTTATTTTTACACATCAAAAATTATTTACTTTAAATTTACCTATCCCACCAAATTTAAAAATTATTCTTAGAAAGCATTTACCCTTAGACGAATAATCGTAATCAATTTTTAAAAAACTTTTTCAAAATTTAAATAAATATTCTCCAATATAATAAAAATTCAAAAAATTTTAAAAGAAAATAATCTAAAAAAGTTGCTATCTGGTGACAAAATTTTTAATTTAAATCATTTAAAAAAAGAGTAACAATATCAAAATGTAAGTATAAAAATATATAAAATATATAAGCGATTCCTAAAATTATAAAGAAAATACTTCAATGTGCAATATATATATATATATATATATATATATATATATATATATATATATAACAATTATTTTTTTTATTTTTAATCGTCTGAATTATTCTTAAATTTCTTTGGATAAAATTAAATGGATAATTTGCATTTATGGGACTTGTGAGTAATTTCTCGTAACTATTATTCATAGTATAGAGAAACTTAAGAAATTATTATTTCAAATAACATAATTAAATATTTCTAAATAAATAAATATGTAAATAGCTACAGCCAAAAGGTACCTTATTAATACGAAATTTTAAACTGCGTCACTTGCCGTAAGTATTATTAATAAGTTCATTATTTATAATTTTCTTCTGCTTGTCTTAATATTCTGTTTCATATTTAATTTTATACTTTGAACAAGATTTAAATATGTATGATAACTGATAATAAGATAAGTTAGGTTCAGATGGTTTATCAATATTCAAAACCTGTAGATCATAACTATATCTACATATAATGAAATTATATCAATCAATATAGTTATGTTAATAATATTGTAAATTAGGCATTCTCGAAAGTATAACTCGTAGATTTATCTTGTAGTGTGGACTTTGTTTTAATTTTTAAATATATTATAATGATTATTAAGTAATATCACATATTAAGGATATGCTATCCAACAAAAAAAATGGGTAAATAATTTTAGTGATATAAATGATGATCATGTATGATAACCATATATTAAACTGCCTTTTAGGCATGTTTAGTTTATTTAATTTTTTAGACAAAGGAAACGATAGGATCATATTCTGCAACAAAGAAAAGCAGAGTATTGTTTAAAAATTATGATTTTCACGTTTTTTATTAATATGCATTAGCATTTTAATTATATAGCTAGTATTTTATATTTGTTAATGGGACGATTAATGAAAATAGTATCAAAGAGTCCTTTCCAGAGAATTTTATTTCAAGTAAATGTCAATAGAAATAAAACTTTCCATGAGATATTAAATTGAACTACTTGGAATGTCTTAAGTATTTTGATAATGAAAAATAATTTTTCAGAATAAAAGTAGTTATCACTTGTAACTTAGTTGAAAATCAGAGGAAATAAAAGAATGAATGATTTTATTCCCGTTTCTTATTAATATCAAAGAAGAATAGAGTGATATAACCAAGTTAATCGTTTCTAAACATTCGTGAAATTCTTGCGAAATTTTCTTTGTCCTTTGGAAAGAATAGTTATGAAAAATGTAATTTCGATTCTTGTTTATGATGGAAAGCCAATTCCTGCTATCCCTTTCAAAAGATTATTGCAACGTATTTAGCACATAACGAATTTCCACCAATCAACTTTCAAGTTCTTATCAATTCCGATTATCCCTCTAGTTCTATGACTTCACTTGTGCAAAAACATGTGCGCAAGCCTCGAATTATATATTTCTCCAATTATTAACAAATTTCTATACAATCTTACTACTATTTACAAAACTCTTTGTAACAAATTCCCAATAGGTCATCTGAATGCTGACTTACTGAGAGCTTCAGAAGAAAGGCAAAATTCTTTCCAAACTTTAACTAAGAGAGTTAGAGTAACTTTTAAACGTTGCTTCTTCTTACAGCATTACTAAAGCATTTTAATTTACTGTAGAATAATATTAGGTGGTATAATAATGCAAGTATATTTAACTTTCATAATTTGGAAGAAATTGATGGGTAGTTATTTTTTTTTATATTGACTAAATATATGTCAGGAAAATCAAATGAAAATTACAGTGTTTTTGATAGAGGACTGACAGTTAAAAAACAATTTTTTGAAAGATAATTAGTTTTTGAACACTTTGTACCTAAGGAATTTGAGCATTAATCAACAATCAGAAAATATGAGATGGAATAATTGAATAATCGTAAGATGCAATATGGGAAAGAATGCATAGTGTTACAGTTCTAGTACCTTTTAGGTTATGCACAAAAGCAGACACAATGAATAAAAATTGATAGGATTTTATATCTTTTACAAATCCTTTTTAAAATCAAATGGCTAATTAAAAAGCTTTAATAAATATATATAAAAATTACTCATATGTATTATATAAAACAAGCTATACTTGGTTAAAATAATTATTAGTTCTAGATATAAGCAACAGCAAAAGTAATTATTAGTCAAATATTCAATAGTTACCTGTATTATGATGGTAGAATATAATTATCGCTTTAAGAAAATATAAAAAATGTTTATTGATTAATTAGGCACACAAATGAATCATCTTCTAATACATTATAATTTACAATTGGTAATAATTAACATAAGAATAATTGCATTGAAAAAGTTCTAAAATAAATAAAACAGCACCAATTAGATAAAGGTTGGGTTGAATATCATTGAATGAAGACTGCTATTTTTTTTTTTTTTTGTCTTTACACTGCTAAAATAATATGCATGCATGTTTTCCTTTTCTGAATTATTTTTGCTTTACTTCAAGAATGAATAACTTCTAAATTAACTAATTCGTTTTGTTTTTGTAACATTTTTCCTCATTATGGTTAATTTTTTTCCTCATTCGTGACCAAATACGGTATGACACCACGATCAATTTTCTTAATAATTAGAGGTTGTTCTTATTTTGTGTTGTAGAAATTTTTGTTGTTATTAAGAATGCACTTCAACAAAAAGATAAAATTTTCAAAATAAAACAATGACTAGAAGTGTTGACGTCATGCAATGTATTTCATTACATATTCTGCTAAAAATGTTCGAAATACTTATATTTCTTTCTTATCTCTGAATGTGATTTTCCAGAATTATTAATTACAAAACTAGTTTATTAATGATTAAGGGTTTTTAGACGTTCTTGCAGAAATTATTACATTATATTTTTAATTTAGTATACATTACATCTTCTTATATTTGAAATTTTGTGTTTAATAATAGCATTGGTTTATTATCATGTTAATTTATAAATCCGGTAAGGAAATTTTCTGTTTAAAAATGATTTCAACTAGTTTATTATTGAAAGGCACCGGAGGGGCAGTATAATAATATTTGTGTGAAAGACAATATGTGCTGACAAAAAAAATTATGTTTTTCAAGGTGAATCGGCACACAATAATCCTTTTAAGTCTTTTTTGCCTTAGAGTATCGTTTCTGTCTTATTAAAGTGTTCTGATTTAAGATGATGTGTACAAATACTTAAAATAATAGTTTAAGAATAATAGTTTCAGAAAATAAGTAGTTAAAATTAACATTGCTGGCAACTTCCTAAGAAATTCCAATTAGCCAGTGGATTACGCCTGAAATATTTGCAATCTCCAGTCAAAACAATTTGTTTACTAGGTGAGTATATGCTGTTTTAAATAACATTGCACTTAAAGTAACTTTGATCATAGCATGATATTTTTTTTAAAATTCATTCTTATTATAAAGGAAATATCGTAATATATAAAAAAACTTAAAAATAACCATTTACCTTTTATCGAGGATCTGGACAATTACTTCCGTTTGGCAGAAATTTGTTACTACAACTTATAAAATAGAAACAAAAACAATTAAATATAAATTGAAAATTGCTCCCATTTTTATACATTAGTGTCTGATTAAATAAATAGCTTAGATAATATATCTATTATCCAAGCTGCTATTACAAATTCAAGAATAGAAGATTATTCGTTTCATCATTAAGGGTTTGTGGTACTCACTGAGCATTTCTAAAATAGATATTTATAAAAAGTTTATGTTCCCGATATTTAAGCGCACTCACAATATGTGTCTTCGAAAAAAAATTTCGAACAGTTATTTAAGATTTTATTTTTTTCAAAATATTTCAGGGCTTTGAAATTTATACTAATCCTATAAGTTTAGAAATTTTAAAATGCTTTTCCTAAATTCTTCGAAGCGTTTCTCTCAAATTTGTGAGCGAGTTCTAATTGTTCTAATGTGGCTCACAATTTTACAATTTAATTTCAATCAAGTACCACGAAAAGAAAAACATGAACAAAACAACTAGAAAAAGTTTTAAAATTTTATATTAATTACAAAACCGTCTTTGTATTTTAAATAAGTGCTTATTATAAGAAATATAAAATTTAAATTTTTGAAGGTCAAGGAAATGAGAGACACACCATTAAATAAAATTTGAATAACACGCTTGATAATGTAACTAAGGCTGTGTAATTTTGTATACATATTTATGAAAGCCATAGAATTAAAATAAGTTGATAATAGCTTCCGGTATTTTTATCCAGTTTAGGGTTTTGAGACTCTTTAAATATTTATAGAATTTCATGATTTAAATTTTGGTTCAAGGACACATAAATGGACACAATATGAATGACACAATCAGCGGGCAATGAGATATTTCCACGTACTAATTCAAAATATTTTTCAAACTTCTTTTCTGTATTAATGGATGGCGAGGAAGTTATGTCTCATTAATCTGTAAGACGGTAGATTAGATATGTATATGCTCTCATGAAAACGCTCTCATAAGCCATGGGAATTGATTAAAAGAGTTACTGCCTTGTTACTACGTGACTAACACTTGGAACGATACATATAAGCCAAATTACTTTAAGAATAATCCCGGATATACTACATGCTGAATTTAAGTCTCCTCGAGTTTATTATTTGATCTCTTTCTTTATTAACTTTGACTTCATTTTTTTATTATTGTTAAGAATTATTAAGTTGTTATTAAATAAATTATAATTCAGACTAAGAGAGATACTGAACCTCATTAATTAGAAGACGTGATCATAAATATTTCTTTTAAAATGCTGCTCAGAATCATAATTTCATGAAATAATAAAAACAAGTCTAGAATGTTTCCCTTCATTTTCCTTATATTTGAAAATATTTTTACTTAAATGATCTTGAGTATTTTAGAAATAACACAGTTTCTTCCTTATTCAATTTTTATTAGCTTTTTTTTAGTACTTTGCATCAGAACATGGATATCTAGTTCTGTATAATTAAAACACCTTTCAACATTTCTGTGAATAGTCAAAATAAATAATGTATCAAATCAAATGAACATGAGAGTGTTAATCACAAATTCGTACGTTAATGATTAAAATCTGACAAATGGTATGTTGAAAAATCAACTGTTCGGATTGAAAAAAATATTCTTCGATTCACTTATTTAATGAAATTCTTCAGAAACTGAATTGTGATTGAAGCGAAAGTTTCAACTCCTCAGGAACCTTACAAAAGATTAGAATTTTATTTATATAAGCAATCTAATGAACAGAATGCTTGACCAGAATACTCAACAGGTTTTTAAAACCTCTCAAAATTGCTAAATTATTTATAAGTTTTGACGAATAAACATTAGTCTTACAAGTTTTAAAGCAAAATTGCAAGTTTATTGCCTCAGTGTTTTCAACTCCCTGTACTACAAGAGATAGTGAGTGTTCTCTCTGTCAACATCTATATTTAAATTTTGATAGAGAAAACAACATATCGCACACTTACAGGTACCTAAGAAGTCATATTTTTATATTGGGATATCTGTATATTAATGTATCTGTTTATTCAACAAAATCAGATATAATAACATAAATAATTTTGCATGAGAGCCATTAATAATCAATAACTGTATTTAAATTTGTAAATCACGTATTTACCTTTTGCGTATCTTGAATAAAAGGTAATGCATTTATAACTTAGAAACTTTGTTGAGTGTTTATTAACATAACACATTACATACCCTGAATTTAACTATAATTTAAGAATTAAATTTAAAAAAATATTTAAAAATTCATACTTTATGATTCAAATTGGGCTTCATTTTTTTACAAATATTGTGTAATACTAAAAATTTAGGAGTGCTTATTAGAAAAAAATAATATTCACTATATTAAATATTACTTCATTTTAAATTTAAAAATATCAGAATTATCGATTTACTGTTCATATTTTTACCATTACCATTTTTACAATTCATATTTTTATCATTACCATTTTTACAATTCATATTTTTACCATTACCATTTTTACAATTCATATTTTTACCATTACCATTTTACTATTCATATTTTTTTTGGTAATCTTATAATAGAATGTTGAGAAGAGAGTGTTTCTTTAGGCATAGAAGTGCAATAAAACTGCCAATCATGCATTGATTTATAGCTTTTTGTATGCTTAAGTGACATGCGTAACTGAATAAAAAGGGTTTGGCAATAGTTTATAATTTTTCTCTAAATTGAGAAATAGGGTGAAATAGATTTATAATGATATAATTCAAGGAAAAAATAAACTGCTTAAAACCTTTTAAAAATGTACAGTTATTCTTAAAAAATATATGTAAGTAATCATTGATTTAAAAGAACTAAGTGTGCAATATAGAACCTAAAGAAACACGAGTTTTTTTTCAGAGAAGAGAAAACTCCATTGGAAAATCTCCCTGATTTAAAAAAAAAAAATCAATACAATTGTTAAGAGCATTCTTGTATAATATTGGATTTAAAATAAGGATTTATTTTACTTCTGAAGACTATCGTTTGTGTAATACACCGGTGTTGTATCATTTAAATTCCATAAAATATTCGCAATAGCTGGATATGAAATTTTTGTATTATTTTATACTTTTATGGGCCTTTTATTTTCTTATGAGTAAATACGCAAAGATTGCGGAAATATGTTAACCATGGTTTTGACGTATTAACGCAGGATATAGCTTTGTTCTAGTCTAATATTAAGTCATTGTAGAGAATAAAGGGGATTGTGTGTATTAATTTAAAATATGTTCTTATAAATATAGTGGGTCGGGTGTAGCGTAAAATATAAGAAAGTACTGTTTCAGTGATGGTATGTGGCTTTAATACAGTCCCTCTATTCCCGTGGTAATTTCTTGTTTTACCCTGAGTTCTATTTTCATTAACCAATTAACAATACTGAAATTTGAGCCAAGAAGTGTTATATATAACTCTTTATGGGGGCCTTTCTTATGTTTGGCAGGGGTTTCATTTGTCCCTTATAAGGCTATGCATGCTTATCTAAAAGTAGACTTCGGATTTCTTTTTCCTTGAATCGCGTGTTGCTTAAACTTCATAAATTCTTCGTTCTTCCGCAACCAACCTCCTTTACTGCATCAATTATGTCCAACTAAGCGAATGCAAATCTCTAATTACGAACCGTGGCCTCTACTAATTACATAAAATACGAAATTTTAATACTATGCTCTAAATTCAGATAAATAATATGTGGAATCAAATTGGACTATTTCTTAAATCAAATAATACTTTTTGACTTCTCTTTCAAATAACCACCATACGATCACATTTAAAAATGAATGTACGTAAATTTTAACATTAATTAATAGTTTGACAGATCAGCGCCAAACAATATCATGTTTCCTTCTTTTCATAAGTGAATATCGTAAAGTGCACCACAAAAAAGCTTAATAATTATTAGTTGCCTTTGAGATCCGATTAACAAAAAAATACGTAAAAATTTAAGTCTCCCTTTAACATTAAGAAAATACATAACAAATTCTTAAGAATCATATTCCAGCTATGCATTAACTGAATTAAGAATTTATACATTCAAAGAAATAGTAGCTTTTCTTCGAAGTGGTAACATAGAAAATAAAAAATCCCAATTAATTTTACATGCATATCTGATAATCTGATGAGCCCATTTCAGTAGAATAGTTTTAAGTGATATTTTATCTGTATCAAAAAACACGATGTTGTACAGACATTCTTATATATGTCCCTTTTAATGGATTATTTAGAAAAAACAATATTGTACTAACATACTTATATATGCCCCTTTTAATGGCTGAGTTAGAAACAACAATATTGCACAGACATCCAAATATATGTCCTTTTTAATAGCTTATGAAACTCTCATTAAAATTGGACAAAATTACTATCAATGTGAATGGTTTAAAGGAAACTAAAGTATGGTGTATAAATTGATTAATTAACATAACTAACTTATGCCACGTAAGTTTTCGTCATAGAACCTAATGTTTTGTTGAGTTAGGTTGAAATAGATCTAAATAGACCTAAATTTATTTTGAATCTGATCTCTAGTTCCAGGTATATTCGGAAAATCTACTAAGAGACCATATATTTTGTCCAGTCCATGCAAACTATTCGTAATATTTACCCTGTTCATAAACATCGTATGTTGGTTGAACCGATAATTCAAATTTATGCATTTGTATAAGGGCCCTTAAGATTGTGCTATGTTCGAATGTAATTCCAAAATTGAGTGTACATTTCGCTTATGGGGGGGATTGCAAGAACTTTCGGGGTTAAGGGTTTTATGACATAGAGTATCAATAAACATGTAAGCAATTATGTGAGCTACAGTTCACTTCTTTTCATAACTGTATTAAAAGTTCGTATTTTTCATAATCATCTTAATTTTTCAATATCTTAGAATAAGAAAATAATCTATTATTTGATGCAAAATACACTAAAAAACTCTGAATTTTACGAGAATTCAAATTTAAAGTAATTAGGATGAGTAAGCAGATACACTGAAAACTATCGGATTCTATAATGAAGATTTTCATTTTTGTCAGTTAATTAACAATATTAATTGTTAAGTAATTAATTTATCATTACAACATAATTTAATTCATTTGAGCCATTAAAATTGATTTTAAATTTTTCTGGAAGTGATAAGAATTTCAAAACTGATTAATCTTGTAGAAATATTTAATCACATATTGTAACGAAACCTTAAACTTTTTCTGTATGTCGTAGGTAAAGATCACTATATAAATTTTTTAAGAACTATTATTCAATAATTTCATTAGCGAAAGTAGTAGTAGTTTTTAGTAGCGAAAGGATTAAAGTTTTTAAATATTTTTTATGGCTGTACCTCAAAGAATATATACATAGAATGTACTTTTATATTGTTCTTTAACTATTGTTCTTGCAATGAAAATATTCATCTTGATAAATAGTATTAGAATTTTTCTAATTCAATATCTTTTTATAAATCAGATTTATAATCATTCTCATTCTCAAATCTTTTTTTATTATATAGGGTGTAGCGTAGGCTATAAATAATCCCTCCACAGACTTGTTTTGAACCCAGCTTCCCATTCATTGAAAAGATATAGCTTAAAAGCAATAAAGAACAAAATCAGGTGCGGCAAAGTTGATTCCTCTTTGTGAGGTATTGTCGATCCATGTCATGGATATATTGGGAATTTATGGCCTAGCTGTGTGACGGCCGACACCGACTTGCACGGGGGGGGGGGGGGAGCCCGGACATTGGCCGACCTGAGCGAATAGTGTTGCAGAGGACAAAACGGAGTGTCTCTTTGATTGGGTTGTTCTTTGAAAAAAGGAAAATAACTCAAAAGGAAGGCGGGGGAGAGATCTACCCGAGGTCTTAAAAAGGGTGAAGAAGAGAAGAGGAGGAGAATTCCTGCTAAGGAGCGAGAAAGCGTTACAGCTTTAAGGGGGAGGCGATTATCTTCGCTTCGAATTGAGAACTTAATCGAACTACATCGAATACTGAGATATTGGTGTTTTTTTCAACTATATATGTTAGGACTTGTGCTGTTTAGATATATGTGATTTGCCTCGGTGCTGTGTAATTAGATGTGTTATCAGTGTTGTAAAAAGAATCCAGGCGGAAACGATTAATCATAAGTTAATCTTAACTTTATTAAATAAAGAATTATCGCCTCTTAAGCTGTGTGATCCCTTGTTTACCACTTCATTCTACGCATTCAGGGATCACGACGTTACAAGGGCTTTTCGAATATACCTATTTTCTATTTTTTTTTCATGACTATGCTTAAAATATCATTTTTCTTCGTAATGAAGTTAGAAGAATTGAAATAGGAACTGTCTTCACGATTTGCAGTACGTATTTTCTTAGTCCAATGAATATTATCTTCGTGTTCATTTGGGCAGTTAACAAGACTGCAAAGAAACGGGGAAAAAATATAGTAAAAAGCAAGAACGGCTCTTCGTACGTGATGTATGATTAGCTTAGGGAAGTATTATTAAACGAAAAAAAACAACCTTGTGACTTCTTACAGAATGGAAGCAACGATCAAAAAAATGTCGAGTGGTAAAGGAGATTGCTCACATGAGTTATAGATTAATACTCAACCCACGATTGTTCAATTTTAAGAAGATACATCAAAGATGTAGTACACGAAATATATCACAATGATTAAGAGACAGGAAGTTATTTTATTTTTCTCTTCTACTCTCAGCATATTGCCTTAATGACGTTCTTCAAAAATAGATATATTACCGATTAACCAAACATACATGTGTACATTTATGCAATCTACATCCTTTAGAACTTATTTTAACATAATGTTAGATAGACAGAAGCTGTATTTCAATTTTGAATTTGAATAAATATTATTAATGACTTTTTGAAAATTATCGCAAGAAAAGGTTTTCAGTTAAATATTATTCTTCTTAAGAAAGGGAAAATAATTATTTTTGTGTAACAAACTACTTTTAAATTCATGTTTTAAATAGTTCAAATTTAAATACATTGAAGCCACGACTCCTAATAATTTACATCATCTTCACTATTTGTTTAATAAGCAATAAATTTCAGAAAAGGTTCTTACTTAAACAATGTTTCATTTAAAGGGATGTGAGACATGGAATGCCTAGCCTAAATCTAATTTTTATTTCTTCTAAAAAAAATTATGATACATAATGATTTTCTTTAATAAAACGTAAAATTGTTAAATAAATATTCACAATATATTTTTAATTATTAAAATATTTCTGTTTCTTTTTCATATTTATTTAAAATTCTCTGATTTGAAATTTAATGCTCTTTTCATAAATCCTCATTTAATAATGAAAATGAAACGAAAAATTAAAGACATGGATTTTCAAACTGCATGGAGGAGGTGAGAAATTGGGAGATTTTCTGAAAAAAATATTCAAAATACTTTTTGGATTACAAAATTAAAAAAAAACATCATATAATATGCTTTGTTATACAATAAAGATGCAAAAGTAAAACATTATGGCATTTAAAAAAATTTAAATCATGAAACATAATTTTGAACACAAAATATTATATTTTGAAAGTACTAAATTTTACCAAATGTTTCAAATGAATACACTTATTTGGTAATAACAAATAAGTTTTAATATTATTTTTTAATATAAAACTGTTTTTAGTAAATTCGGATCTTTTAAATTATCTCTCTCAGTATCACCATTATGCATTGATTAATATTTTTCCCATTTCTTACCAGAAGTTAATGAAAAATTGAATTTTATATTTTCTTTATTCCTACATTTAAAAATTCACTTGTTTACGAATTTTCTATTGAGGGTAAAAGTTATTTTTATGTTCTCGATTGCACTTTCAAAATGGTATAAAATTTCTTCCTTAGAATGAGCTCAATGGATTACAGAAAAAAAAAGTTTTAAAAGGAATACTCTTTAATAATACATTTTTTTGATCCAATGTTAATGTTTTTAGATTGATTTTCAGCAGATTAATTTATAGATTGATTTAAGATACCAGAAATCTTTGCTTAAATGTAAAAAAATTAATAATGTTTATTCTGTTCAGAAAACTTTTTGTTGAAGACTTCTACACAGTGTATTCAAAAAGTTCCAGGACTGAATGCACACAGACAACATAACACAGCAAAATTAAGTTTATTTAATATCGAGCTTCTATATAATCCCCCTGCACTTCAATACAACGTTTGGATCTTGTATAAAGATCTTTGAACGCCTTTTGGAACGCCTCGACTGCAACACTCTGCAGGTCCCTTGTCACTGACGCTTCGATGTCCTCTACCGACGCGTACCGCTGTCCCTTCATCTTCAATTTCAACTTTGGAAACAGAAAATATTCCGGAGGGGACAGGTCAGGTGAATATGGGGGGTGGTCGAGGGTTACAACCTGCCTGCGCGCCAAGAATTGCTTAACAATGATGGATTTGTGTGACGGTGCATTGACATGCAAGAGACACCAGTTTCCACTGTCCAACATTTCGGGTCTCACACGCCGCATTCTTTTCAGTAGCCGGTGTAGCACATCCTTGTAAAAGGCACCAGTGACAGTGGACCCTTGTCGAAGGAATTCGTGGTGGATAATTCCTCGACTGTCGAAAAACACGAGCAGCATCGTCTTTGTTTTTGATTTTGACGCACGAACTTTCATCGGTCGACCCTTTCCCGGACTTGTCCACTCCGAACTTTGGCGTTTAGTTTCCGGATCATATTCGAGGCACCACGACTTGTCTCCGGTGACGATGGTTTTCAAAAAGTTAGGGTCTTCATCGGCCGCGGCAATCAAATCTACGGAAGAAGCAATTCGGTGTTCTTTTTGCACTGTAGTCAGAGTGTGTGGCACAAAGCGCGCACATAGTTTCTTTTTCTTTAAATCCTCCGTCATTATCGTAAAAACAGATCCTACACTCATGTTTAAAGATTCCGCAATCATTTCTATCGTCATTCGACGGTCTGAGAGCACCAACGCTTGCACTCGCTCGACATTTTCATCAGTCCGACTCGAACGTGGACGACCACACCTCTCATCATCGTACGTCGCTTCTCTTCCATCTCTAAACCTTGCAAACTACTCAAACACACGCGAACGACTCATAGCCTCGTCACCATGAACAGTTTTAATCATTTCATAGGTTTCTGTGGCCGTTTTACCCAATTTAAAACAAAATTTAATGTTCGTTCTTTGCTCCATTTTTTAACGATGACACGACCACTATGACACACCACACTCGAGTGAACGCTGAGAAGTTGGAACTCATCCAAACGGAATAAAACTTCGCGCATGCGTCGGAGAAGGTTGTTGCTACGCGCTCCATGAATTGCGCAGTGATAGCGCTACCTGTACTGTTTTACTAGTGGCAGTCCTGGAACTTTTTGAATACACTGTGTATAAGCGTTTATTGTTTTTCTTACAGATGAAAAATTAGTTTCTGCTAAGCAAAACTCATTAGAATGTATTTGGTTCAGTTTATTACTTTGGTATTTTCTAAAAACAAAAATGTAAAACAATTTATTTATTCAGACTATCAAAATTGATCTAATAAATCAGAAAGTTCTTATTTTAATTAAATGTATTTCATGTTTCTTTTATGAATAATGCTTAGTTAGGAGTCTTAATATTACAAAAAGTTCATTTGAAGAATCAAACTCCATATCTCAGTGCGAGTTAAAAATTCGTGGTATTTTTAAAAATATTTTTAGAAAATAGATTTTTTTCAACTATGAATTTGAAGAAAATAATAATCTTTAAATATTGATTCTTGATACCCTCAGGGGCTTTTTTCATGTAGCTTAAGTACCCTTAGTGATTCTTTTCTTTCCTATGGGGTTCATTTTGTTTGATAAACACGGGGGACGTATCCACGAGATATCCTAGCCATTTTTCTCTATTTTCAGCTCTAATTCTTTTTAAAGACTAATTTCTATCATTTTTCAATTTTTCCAAACGTCTTGACCCCATTTACACCTTGTTTGAGCTGCATAGCCCCATCTGGTTCTTGCGCTATTAAAATACTATCACTCAATCGATTCGTAATTTTTGATATAAAATAATGTGAATTAAATAACTACAAATTATTATTCTATCCAACCAATCAATTTAACTTTAAATAGCCTTTAACACATCAATCAATAACTCCCGAGACTAACCCAGAGATGGCTCTCGTAGTAAACCAGTAACCAGATCTTTCTAGAGTACTAACCTTTGCTTGAAACGTGTCAAAATTTCAAGTCGATCGGACCAGAAACAGCTGAGTTATCGAGGTTGGAGTAAAGTCGTTTTGTAGTTTGTTTAAAAAATGGAAAAAACCGAGTTTCTCTCGTGTTCCGATAAAACATTGTTTTTTAATGGGTAAAAACACCGTGCAAGCGAAACAATGGATTGAAAAATGTTACCCGGACTCTTGTCCATCAAAAGCAACGATTTGTCGGTGGTTTGCCGAGTTTAAACGTGGTCGTACAGACACAAAAGACGCGGAACGCTCGGGTAGACCTGTGGAAGCCGTTACAACGGAAAATGTGAGTGAAGTGACAAAAATTATAATGAAAGATCGTAAAGTGAAGCTCCGTGAGATTGCTGAGATGACACAGATATCATATGGAAGTGTATTTACTGAAAAAGGTTTTTTGAAGTGAAGTGAAAAAGGTTTTTTCCAAGTGGGTGCCGCGATTGCTTTCGATGGAACAAAAACAGCAACGAGTCGATGATTCAGAAAGCTGTTTATCGCTATTTACTCGCAACAAAAAAGATTTCTTGCGTCGTTACGTGACCATGGACGAAACATGGATACATCACTACACTCCAGAGTCGAAACGGCAGTCATCTGAGTGGCGCACAGCTGGCGAAAGCCGTCCGAAGCGTCCGAAAACGCAGCAGTCAGCTGGCAAAGTCATGGCGTCAGTTTTTTGGGATACGCATGGCGTGATTTTCATTGACTACCTCGAAAAAGGTAAATCGATCAACAGTGATTATTATATTGACTTGCTGGTGCGTTTGAAGGAGGAAATCGCAAAAAAACGACCGCACAGTCTCGGGACTTATTGATCCATGTGTTATATTGCTCAAATATCTATTTGGATGCTTCTAAATGTCGATCAAGAATATAAGGTACATTTAAAATAAGTAACAATATTACATCTGAGGCCATAACAATTTTGTCACAATTTATTTCTTCTGAATTTACGGTTATAAAAAAAATAATATAAACTGAGCGAATATTTAATTCTTATAACAATGCTAATTGCTTTAGTCCTTTTAAAGCAGCTATAAAGAAAAAAATGTAGGCAAAATTTGAAACCTAAGTTTTACAATTATAAAAGACGTTTTATTAAATATTAAAGTAATATATATTTACATATTCTTACAAATTTGAAGGAAATAAATAAAAACCAGAGAACATCAGGCAAAAGTTTAATAATTATATAAAGAGGATTATTTGGCTTAGTGATTGCGTTGTTTTAAATTTATTTTTTCACATCTATAAAATAAGCCATTAATGTTTTGAAACAAGTGCTTTAATGTTGATATTCAATGCTTTACTATCTGCATGAAACATATTTGAAGGAGAAAAATTCCGTTTTATACGAAATACGTCTTGTAAGGTAAGTTACGTAATTATCTTAAAAATCAAGTTTCAAAAGATTTTGAAAATATTTTTATTTGTACTCCACTCAAAATTTAATATTTCTTTTCAAATAACAAGTATCTTCAGCAATTGCATTAAAAGTTTGAATAGAATTCCTATTCATGAATTTGTAATTCAACCATCAGTCACTGAGAGAAATCTTGAATATCTAGATCTTGATACACTTACTATGAACTTTTTGTATGTTACTTTGCGAAAAGAGCTTAAAAAAGACTCATAAAATGTAAGTAAATAAAATATAAACGTATTCATGAACTTACAAAAATGGAATTAGTTACGCACGCTCAACGCAGTGTATCGATATCTCTCCGAATTCCATCATTCAAACTCATGATTTTTTTTTCCTTTGTATGGAGTACAATGGCTTACAAAATAACTTGAGATATTTTAGAAACATTTTATTATGATATTTTTAAACGTTTTAAATGCTGTATTTTGTGAACAATTTATTTTAAGATAGTAGAATATTCTGAGAGTTTCAGAATTCTCTCTTTTTTAAATGTTTTTAGGCCCCTACTAAATACATATTTTACACCAGTGAAGTGGAGAATTATTCAAAAAGGTAAGAAAATATGTTTCAAAATTTTCACTCAAAGACAAAAAAAAATTATGCGTGTGATCTAAGAATTTATACATTATTATAAAAGGGAATAGTTATAAAAATACTAATTTATTGAACAAAAAACCATTTATTACGGCTTTGGGTACAAATCAACATTACTTATGCTTGTTAAAGAAATGATACATGAGGTAGGTAATCATTTTACATGTGGAGTTGACATTCATTTTATGTTTTAGAATCCTGTGGACTATTTCCCTTATTAACAATCGTAACTCATGAAAAAAAAACATTTTTTTTTTTAATTTCTCATCACAAGGAAATATAAAGGCATTAATCTTTTTTTTTTTTCAGAATAACTTTAAGACCTTTAAATTATTTTTAATCTACGATATGTTGTTTAAGAGTGATTGCCTTTGTGATTCTATCACTTTCTTAATTTAAAAGTTATTTACAATATTTAACTAAATTTAGACTAAAGTCGTAAAACCGACACATTTTATACAAGTAATTAATAGTCATCCTTTTCATATTAGACACTGATAATGAATGTAAGAATATTTTGTGACTTTCCAGTCGAAATCTGTAATATAACTTGGCCCACAATACTGTTATTAGATATTTTTCTATACCTGTTGCTTCCAATGTTTAAGCATATTTCGACACATTTCCTTTAATTTAAACAAATTGATTGACTAAATTTGTATTAATATACTATTCTTATGAATAAATAACTAATGAACACACGAACCAATATAATTTATTAAGTAAGACATTAGGCCTGTAAACGTATCTCATTCACAATTTTATAACATTTTTATTTTTTTCTAATTCAATAAATTTTCTTCTTATTGTAATTGTTCAATATAGTGTCTGTCTGGACCAATACCTCACTTCACGATTGGTTTATTCCAAAACCATAACAAATATTTTAAAATATAAAAATAATATTTTATTTATCAAAGTCAGTTGATTTGTTCACGGATAAAGATGGCGTTTTAGCTCCTTTCATTAAACTGACAAAAATGATAAATAATTCTTCTTTATTTCATTTTACATCATACTCAGAGCTAAAAAAGAAGGGTATCGAAATAATTTAACTTATTACTCATGTTCATTCTAAAAAAAAAGGATATATTTGGTAAAATCACTTAAAGTGATGTAATAAAAGCTATAAAAGATCATAACAAACACAAATCTCTTTTATATTTAGCTACTTTCAATGAATGTCTTATTCCCTTTCCCAATTTAATTTATATTTGCTTAGAAATAATAATTTTGTTTATTTGGGAATAATGGGAATGTTATAATTTTTTTTTGAAAATTATATTTCTTAAGCATTGATATTTTTATGGAATTATATTCATAAAATATTCTAGTATTAAAATCTGCAGTGAATTTGTATTATTTCAGAATGCCTCACGCAGTTTAGATGAATTATTATTCACCCATTTTATTCACACTCGATTTATATTGGATAAAAGGATGCCATTCAATGATAAAGTAAAGCTTAGCAGGTTGTTTTATTTTATGAATTTTATCAAACTGGGGGAGAATTATATGATACTAAAATTTTTTCTGGCGAGTGATCCTTATAAATTTATGAATCAGCATCACTAAATACTCTCTCCAATAGACTATTGAAACGCCTTAAAGCAATTTCTTTCAATTAAGCATGTGCACACAGTAACTATGTCTCGTTATGAATTAATTGTAAATGTAAAATCAAAAAATATATAGGGCGTAATTTGCATTGTACTTAACAACTATGACTTATAAAGGGAAATATTCAACTATTTTAAGCTCAGAAGTACGCTGTATTTTTAATTTTGTATTTCAATAAATTTAAAACTGAAATTAGTTACCACATGTTATAGCAATTATAAAATATAACCTATATAAAGTAATATTATACTTATTACGCAATGAAATAATTCGGCAGAACATTCGGCAAAATAAAGAAAATGTTTTTCGTTTTTAAAATTAGAGTTACATTTCAACATTCTTTCAAAAATATCAGTGTAAACTTTTTACATATAATTTTCAAAAATATGATATTTTTTTGTGTATTTTAACTTTTCCATTGATTGAATTTTATCATTTTTTTTTTTGTTCTTGAATAAATTGTTTTAAATTAGTTGTATATAATTGGAGATAGTTTACTTCTAGAGCTACCTTATGCAGAATTTTTTTAAAATTTAAATAAATGTATTGCATTATTATTTTAATTATGCCAAAATCAAATTGAGAATGATTTCATACGATTGAAATGACACAAGTGGGGCTAGAAAAAGTGCTTTATCTTCTACTCCGTTTTATGGAAGTAAATGGATTAAATCGATTCGAATACATTCCTAATCATGCGGGAGGATACATTTTCTTTACTTTAAAAACGTTCCGTGATTCAACAAAACCAGTTTCATCCAACTTTTTCTCAATGAAAAATGTATGTTTGCGTTACTTTAACTAGAACCATTCCATTTAAAAACTTCTAGTAAAGTTAAAGATAAATATTTGCTGAATTTCTCTTCTAAATTGTGAGAGTGAATCGCCTATAAGCTGATCGTTAAAAAACAGATTTTTTTTACAATCAGAACAGTGTACTTCCGTAATAGTTAATAACATATAAATATAATAATACATTTTTGCTACAATTTATTTAAATTATATAAAAATTAACATAAAAAGGAATGGAAATATGTTAGAAATAAGCGAGGTCTGAATTGAAAAGTAATGCTTCTATAACAATAATTTTCTTACTTTTGCCGTTTTTCATAATATTTTTGTTCTTATTAATACATCCTCTATGAATCGCATTGTTCAATTTTTGATATTGCCTCCGTTACTTTGAAAACACTTGGTTCAAAACGTGACTAGTCGGATAAGTCCGTCGGAGATGGATTTCATTGATTACTGTCCTTACTCAATTTTAATTGAACATTTGCTAACATAATTGAACAGGGGTTTAAAGTTACTATTTAAGTTTTTGGAAGCGGTGAAAGTCACTAGGGGCATGGTCGTCTCCAAAACGCCTCGTTACGTCTCCATTAGGGTCGACAATTATTTCAGTTCTCAATTTATCAACGCTGCTTATATGATAAATATATTTCGCATAAAAGATACATGTAGTCTTAAAGCATGATAGGAGCTATGAACATATAATTTAAAAAATTCTGATCATAGAAACATTACTTTTTCAACAAACAACATATATGGTGTAATCAAGTTCCTTCCACAGCATATTTACTCCAACAAAAAAAAACCTGTCATAAGATTGCTTGATTGATTTTTATTCCAGAAAGTATTCCATCATGTGTTACAGAAATACAAAATGAAATTTTCAAAAAAATAAATCAAAACGAAATATGCAATTTAAATTTACCAACGTGATTACAAGTTAATTATAATTTCACATTAAAATAAATCAGTGAAGGAAATGAAAATGACATTGAATAGCACAAAAGTAATGGTAGCATTACTTTTGTGTTAGTGTTAGTGAATTACTTCACAAAGTGAAAATGAATTCAATCCGCTTATAAGTGATTCCTTCATTGTGTTCTATATTATTCTGTTAACAGTAATGCATAACTTAGTGTCTTGAGTAATGCATAACTTAGTCTCTAGTCTAATGTCTTGGTAAATTTGCTATTGAATATTGCCTGTGCGACATTTCTTGACATGTTACGTTGTTGAGAATAACCCAAATGGAATTTCGTCGAATAGCTGAAATTGTCAACGATAAGTCTTACTGTTAGGTTCTCAAACTACTCTTGGCTCGCATTTGTTATATACGGCCATGTCTGAAATAACATGGCATTTAATTTCTCTTGCATGCTAATGAGAGGTCGCATACCTCTAAGTTTGTCAAGCAGTTTTTGGGTTCCAAATCGGGTTACTGAAATACCTTAACCTCCGTTTTATTCCCCAACCTGTTTGTACCGAACTTTTTCTGTTTCCTACACTAAAAATGACTCTAAAAGAGCAAATATTTACGAACATTACGCACATTAAAGTAGATGTGAGGCGGGAAACAAATACTGTGCAAGTTGGGGAGTTGTCAAGAAATTTCGATGATTTGTACATACGTTTTCAGAGGTGCTTAGTGTATTATACATACCATTTTGATGGTTTATAAGCAGTCTCTTTGTAAGGACTACTGATTATAAGAATTGTTACATCTTTCAACCCCCAATTTGGCCACACCTTCTAATTAGAATTAATGGTGTTTTAATTTAGTGTCTCGAGCTTAAAGAAAATATACGAGGAGAATTGTATATAAATATTGAACAAATATTTGTATGTATTTTGCATTTCTTTAATTTACGCATATATTCACTCATATAAACGTATATTTTGGAGATTAAAATAAATAATACATTCCGCTATATCACTCAGGAGAGCTTGTAAATGAGCGATTTTAAAGTTTGTGTTTTCTTGTATAAACATTATCCGAGATTTTTATTTACTAAATTTTCTAACATTATCTAACATTGTGCTTTGTTTCACTACTGTATGACAATAAAAATATTTAGAGGTAAGAAATAAAAGTTGTAATAGGTGAAAAAGAATATCGCATTAGCTAAATTTTGGAAAACTTTTCTTAGAACGGGATATAATCTACATTAAAAGTGACTTGAAATAATAGTCATTATCCATTTCTTAATTATGCTCAGTATTGTATTTTAGTAACTTCTTTGCACATATAAAAATAAAATACTGCCACTCTTATCATTTTAGCATACAATAACTAATGACACAGAATGGACAGAAAAGTTCACATTTTTGTTACATTCGACCTTTCCAACATTTGTTCTCCATTAATTCTATTTTACGATATATGCATACATAAAAGTTGCTGAAGAAAAAAGGCAACTCAATTGGAAGAAATTATCTAAACAAAACTTTTAACTTTCTGAAGAAAATGATTTTGCAAAAAAAAAAAGAAGTGATTCTTCCAAGAGTGAACACAAAGCTAATGATTTCAGAGAATTTTATATATAGAGAATAAAAAGTTTATTTCTTTGTTGGTTCAATTTTAAAAGTTACATAATTATATAAGTAAAAGAAATTTTAAACTGCAATAAGTTTGGTAATTATTCCACAAAATTTATACCACCGAAAGCATTTTAATGATACTCTTTGCAATTGCAATGAATCGTACGCATTGGGTGAAGTAAACACAGGAACACATTTTAAAATGCACAACTAAATGTAGTACCATTTACATGCAAATCCCTGAGATTATTCGCTTAAGAAGTGTTTGATATAATAAACAAATTCATGTATCGGAAGAAATAGCTTTTGAGAAACACTAAGAAACTTCGATTTAAATAATCACCATAATTTAAATCTGTAAAACTGTATAAATCTATAAAACTGTATAAACCTGTAAAACAGATGTCATACATATGAAGAGCATTAATTTTGTTTTATTTAAGAATTAATAGTTATACACAACATTTCTAAATAAGTACATGAATTAGTTCATTTGGCAAATGAGAATATCTGACAAAGTAAGAAAATCCGAAGTTTCGTAAAACATTTAATATAATTTCTATTTTTAAAATGAGGTTTAATTATGAAAATCAACAACAGTTTAGAAATAAGAGTAACGTTAAAAATATTATTTAGATTTGAAAAATTATAATAGCTAAATACAGGACACGTTTATTGTATAGCAATAGATAGTGTAAATAAGAAAGAAAATGAATGAAATATAATCCATGTAAATTCTTTGTTCTTTGTAAGAATAAAAAAAAAAATTCATTTTAAAAAGACGCTTTACTTTTTTTTTTTCAAAAGTTTTACTTTCTGTATTGCATTTTTGAAATACAATAATGAAAATGCGGTCGCGGTATTGCAATGATTCGCATGTATGACTGCGGACATTATTGTTCAGGGTTCGATCCAGGTGGTTAAAACATGATTAGCATATAATCCCCTTATCCCATCGGGGTTGATAGTATTTATCACGTTTCCAGTATGAAACAAGCCGTTCGGCCTTGACACTGACTATTAATTAGTGCCCTAAGTCCAAAGATTACAAAAACGGAGATGGGCACCGGCTGATTGAACTTCTTTGGCCTAGGTAGACATTTAACTTAATTTAAGAATAAATCAATATAAATAATACGAATAATTTTCAGTTTAAAAATTGGATCCATTTTATAAGTAAAATGTATATATAATTAAACCATAACCTGCTGTAAAACTATTATTGAATAACAAAAAGAAAAAAAATCGTCCTATTCATATCAAAAGCATTAGAGCATACTGAACACCTGAGTGTTAAATAGATATCGAAAACAAGAATAAGAAGACAAAAAGAATACATATTTAAAAAATATTGCTTGTATCTCTTATTTGATCGACAACACCACAATCAAGATATATGAATTATTCAGGATAAAATGCAATATATTATATGCGCTCTTCCTGATTGATTATTACACGCTTAAAAATTACAATTTTAATCTAAAGGCTCCCATCTATCGATCATTTTGATTCCGTGACAAAATAATAACCCTATAGCATTTTTACTTACGTCCTCATATCTATATTATTTTTTCTATTGGAATGCAATAAAAGGAATCCAAAAACGAGCAAAAAATAATGAGCGGTTCTGTGGAATTACATTTTCTGGCGGGTAGTTAAGAATATTTTTAAGACTAATTTAATAATTCATTTGTAGGTTTTCAGTGTTGTAAAAGTATTTTTAAAATTAATTTCTGAAATCTGGGAGAAAATGAATTTATACTGAAGCTTTTGTAATAGTTAAAACTTTCTAGATTTGTAAAAAATGGAAATTCCATAGTATTAACATTATCTTCACAAAGCTAAAATGGCCGGTACGGGAGTCTTAAGATGAATGCTAGAACAGTGTTTTTATTAAGAAATGAAAAAATTATGCCAAAGAGCTTCAATATAGAGCAAACCTTTTTAAGATAAACAAAATAAATTCCCAAGAAACAAAAGAAAAAGAAACATAGAAACATTGATGCATGCTCAGCTAAATTTAATTTTAAGAAAGTTAAAGTTTTTTTTTGTTAAATTCCTGATAAAGTATAATTATTCAAAATTAATATTAATTATAGTAAAGCAAACGTATTTCCATACAAGCAATAACTATCATTAAAAGAAAATACTTTTTCAAATTCCTTATACACTTTTTTCCCAAGCAAAATAGTTTAATGAAGTACAAAAATGTTATTAATGCTTACAACTAAAAGGAGTAAAACCAGACGCGATTCTACCATAAAAACAAGTAATATAAAAAAAAGTCAATTCCTACTTAGGTCAACAAAGAAAAATGTTATTTTAGTTACTTTTTATTAAATAATTACAATTAATATAAATATGTATATCCATATGACAGAATCACAATATTAAGTGGCAAAAGAAATTTTTTTCCAGCACTTCGTCACTGACGGTATTTATTCCTAAATTTATATCCTGCTAAATATCTTATATAAGAGAATTTTTTTCCTCCTATATGAAACTAAAATTAATTATTTGAAAATCAAATGAAATGTTATGCTTCGATGGGAATCGATCCGAAGGAATGAAGATTCTACGCCGAAGCTCTACCAACTTTGCCATTGCAAGACAAGTTGCGTAGTTGAAGCATTGGCTTGTTTCTTAATTCATCCGGTAAATTAAATTGTTGGAATGCAGTTTACCCCAACTACCCTTGGGACAGGAATTATTTGCGGTATTTTTCCAAATGAGGCTACCTTGGTCCACTTTGCGCATTTAACGTTCCGGCAAAAAAAAATCTCCAATTTCGGCAATCTTTGAAATCACTCCAAGAGGTCGGGCTCAATTGCATTCTCACCAATTTTAATTAAATTAATTAATTAATACTTGAAAAACTGTATTAACACCAAGTGTCATGCACTGCAAATTTTAAAAAATCGATTTGAACTTGAGTGGATGAATGAAAAGTATTTTATTAACGATTGAAAATTTGAACAAGATACACACACATATATATATATATATATATATATATATATATATATATATATATATAGGGAGAGTGTGAGCTAATAGTAAGAATTTCAATAAATTACAAAATTGAATGTTAAAATACGAACAAACGATAACTTTTTAAGGTAGACAATTATATACTGTTAGGATATTAAAATAAAAAAAATCAATATAATAATTAATTAACTAAATATTTCTACATAAATACACCTTAAGCAAACTAAATGTAATTATTTTAATCCGAAAGTATTATAATGTCTATCTTTTGAAACTAACTCCATGCGTTCTTCTTTTTATAGTCACGAATTTTTATAAAAATCATTTTCTCAAAACAACTATATGCAAGCCCATGTTAACAAGAATTACACACAAAATAAATATATGTAAAAGGGCAAATAAATATCATTATTTATAAATAATTTTATAAAGAAAATTAAGTCACTAAATGATTATATATAAGAAAAATTATAATGCTATAATTTCACTTAAGAGCAAAATTATGCAATATGTTTGTAATAATTTATATATTTTAGGTGTGTTTTCTATTCACTTAAATTTCGTAAATGTTCTATATACGTGTAAGTATTATTAACTATTGTATCCTTAATTTAAATTGTATACCTTAAGCAAAAATCAACAAAAGGGGCTTAGTATCTTAACGTCACCGACAAGAGAAAAATGAGTGTTAACAGCAAATCTCATAATTTTAAGCCACGATTAGATTATAAGGGTGACATATAAAATGATACCAGATTACTCCCTGTGATATCTTTTCCACACAGCACCTCATATATCTTGCAGACTTAGTTCCATTTAAGGAGCCGATAGTCCTTACTTTTCCATTCATTGTAGATTTAGTGTACAGTGTGAAACAAATTGCTTAAGTTGAATAAAATTAATTGACAAATAGTTCACAAAATTTTAATTAAAGCAGTTGAAGAATTGATGCAGATACAAATCCTAAAAAATGATATAATAAGAATACAAGGTATCATCAATTAATTATTTCATCATTATGCTTTAAACTATAACTATGTGTGAGTTTTGTTTTCATTTCTTCCCATATTTACTATCTGAGATTAAAATATATATTTATCATAATAACAAAATTAAAATTATTGCAAAATCATAGATGTAACCAACACACAGTAAAAACAAAATAAAGAATGTAATGCGCATATGTACAGAAGCAATTATAATCTTTTGCTCCATAAAAACGAAACATACTTTTAAGTACGAACAATATTCAAAATTTACGTAGATGCGGAAAGAATGAAATTGTAAGATCTAGCGAATAACTATTGTTGTTATTGGCATTGATAAATATTTCATTTAACAAGTACGTAACAAATAAAAAGCTAAGACAAAGAAACATTACATTTCGTAAATAACAGTTTATGTCATTTGCATTTCATCCGCATACACTGGTATTTCTATCAACTTCAAAAGAACAGGAAAATCATTCTGCCTTTCCATAGATTACAAAACAGAATCAGAATTAAGAGATGTACACCTTGAAGAAGTCGAATCGCATTAAGAGGTATTCCACTGAAAAGCAACAAATATCTAAGGTATTTATTTCCACGTTTCTCTATTCGTACACTTTGCATAGTCTCTCCCAAACCTCCCGCATGCAATAACACCAAGGATTTAGACTTGAGTAGGGCGAAAGTCTTTCTTTTGAAAGGGGAATAAACTCTTGAAAATTGATGGTAGTTCAGGATTGTGTTGTGATAACATTTTAAGAGGCTGTAGAATTCCATTAAAATCATCTTTTCTTGTCATGATTCTGTATTTACTCGCAGCCAAATTTTATACGATTGTAGTCTTCGTATTAAAATGGTAATAATAGCAGTTTATTTTATGCTTAAATCTGATAAGTTCTAAGATATATCTGCTGTAATAATATATAGCCCACTGCAAAACATTTTTCTGAAAGCATTCAGCAATGCGAAACTTTTCTGTTTTATCCATACTTGTATGTTTATAACGGGTTTTTATAGTGTGTGTACCTTCAAGTAATCCTTAGAGACTTAAATTTGTTGATTCTAGATTGAGAATATGTTCTAATAAATGAAACGTGGCTTATTTAAGCTAGAATTGATTACTTAAATGTAGTAAATATGATTGAAGAACGTATTTGTGAGGAGTGAAGCATTTAATATGAGAGTCAGTGGTAAAGAAAAATGCGGGGGTTGCCACTGAAGAAATTAGAATTGTGGCTACATTGACAAGAGTAAAGAGATATATGATAGTAGCTAGTTAGAATCTACAAATATAGTTAATGAAGTAATAAATCAGTAATAAATATATTAATCCTTAGATTCAGAGGTGTATAGAGATGTAGATAAAATGCAAGATAATTAACATCTTGTGTTTTGATTACTTTAAGATAAAATAAAATCAAGTTGAGATACTACATAGTTTGCTTTATTATTGACTGTGTTGATAAGCCAATCTTTAAGGGTACCAGAAATTGAGTGGAAATGTATAATACTAAATTTAAGACAGCAGGTTATTGTTATACATATTTTTGCTTATTATTAATACTGTTTAGATTATTTGTGAGCCTAATAACGATATTTTAATCTCTCTATAGAATTATAAAAGTAATATTTTTTGTCAAAAAGGATTTTTTTCCCTCATAGTTCAATATGAACATAATTTGTGAGACATACTTGCATTTAAGTACCATTTTAAAGCAACCTATTGCACAATATGGCTGAAAATTTTTTATACTTCTATAAAAGGTACCTGAGCATACAGCGAACAAAAAATATTTTTTTCTCGAAATAATATCAAAATTTAAGAAATAATTTTTATTTGAAAAAAAAAAATTAAAATTTCTAAAGTTACAAATTTCTATAACTTTTTCAAACAAATATCAATAAAAATCATTTTCAGGAATATCCTTAAAAAGTTTGTTCACTAATTTTTGGGCACAGTTTACTCTGCTAGCCATTAAAATTGCAACTCCAGGAAGGAATGATGTGACGAATGTCAAAATCAAAGAAAGGAAGAAGGGGCTGGGATAGGCAAATGATTAGCATTTCAGCGCATTTAGACTACGCAGTAGGGGCAAAGAATATTTGAAGATCTGCTTAACATAAAAGGTAAGTTGTGCAATAGATTTCTCATTCCGAAAGCGTAGCATAGAGAGATATAGTGACTCTAGTGTGCCAAGCGATAAAGCTAGATACAGGAGTGGCAAAATGTCATAATTTAAGACGAGTCCCGGTTCTGCATTCCGTATATTCTGAAAGCCGTATACGTGTCTGGAGGCTCCGAAGAGACCGCTCAGCACCTGCTTGCATTAGATATCGGCATAGAGGCCTTTTACCTAGTGTGGTGCTTTGGATAGCCATTGGATTGATGGATCTTTCACCATGGACTTCTATCTAAGTTCTAATGGAAAATCTGTAATAAAAAGGAACAAGGATTGAATCCGTTGAAACTGTGAAACAGAAAGCGACACGCTCTCTGAAGGGGCTTATAGAAGAAGACTTCCCGCACTGTTTCGAACAATGAAAGATTCGCATGGTGCAATGCTGTGATAGAGGATGGGTGTATATTGTAGGTGATAGAAAATAAATATGTATGAACCTTTTTTCCACCTCGAAGAAACACCAGATGAGTTCGAAAGTCACTGCATTAACAACCGTAGTGGGTCGAACATTACAATTGATGGCATAGCAGATTTTCTAGATGGGATTTAGATCTGTAGAACATTATGGCCATGGTAGCATGGGCATGTCTTTAGAGTGTACATCAAATCATTCTTTTATATTTTGGGAGCGATGGTATGGTCTATTGTCTTGTCGAAGCGGGAGACTTCTACTAGAAAGCTGAAGCCACACAAACTGAAGCCCGTGATAATTAAGGATAATTTTGTAACATTGAGCTGTGACGGACAATGTCATGCGTATCTAGCTGGCAAATTTTCAGTTCATTAATATAATCCATAGATGATAATATCACCCCTAACAGCTTGAATCGGGATATGCTAGCAAAAAAAAACAAAAAAAAAAAAAAAACTCTATCGCTAAACGAGGCTTACACAAAATTCTAAACCTAGCATTATCACTTGTTAGAGAGAATTTGGGTTTATAATTCCAGATTTTTCTTATTACTTTCCAATAATATTTCTTAGCCAGATTTTTCTGAAGTATTTTTCATGTGTTTATGACGAAGCATATTTGATGTCTTTGAATTTT
>BMAW01019330.1:504-18495 GCA_019974015.1 Nephila pilipes
CTCGTTTGTTAATGCACACCCGCGCATTTAGTACATTTATATACAGTAAAAATTTAAATTTTTATTCAAATAACCCAACTCCGCGGGCTGCAGGTTGACACCTGGAAGGTCCCATGCAGCACGCAGGTTGTCCTGGTATAGCTCATACCGAGACTTTTGTATAGGCCTGGTATAGCCCATAGTGATACTTTTGAAATAAACGGATATCGTTCCGTAGCTACATATTCACCGGCCATTGTGATGTTAGGAGAAAATCACGGGAACAATTTTTCATAGTACGGACTCTGTAAATTTGTAATATTTTGATATGAACACAAAATTATTGAAATATAATTCTAATCCATACATGTTCACTGCATTTGATAGTGCATAATAATAATTTACGCTCTAAATGCCAAAATAAATTCAGTTTCCAATCAAATTTCCTGATCTTGGAAGTCTAGCGATAACGTTCGTGTGCTCGCGGTCAACAACGCTTTCGTGTAGTTAGCCACTGACCACTCATGATACGACGCATAGGCCTGTCCAGGCTGCATGTCCCCTCGTGGGCGAGGTGTGTCGGTTTCGAGAGGGGGGGGTGGCTGAAAAATCAGGTACCGTCTTCGTCACATGAGTTCCAATATTACGAGATCTATTCTCGTGTTGTATCGCAGTGAGTTAAGGGGAAGTTCATTAGTGTAAGAGCCCCTTTTGGTGATGCTGCGCCAAACAATGTGTAGCTGTGATTCAGACCTTTGACGTTGTTGTGTCTATATGGGACATTAAAAGCAATCAATTAGTCAAAACTCTCATTTTGGCACTGTTTCACAGTCACCAAGTTCGTGAGCTGGAAGAGCTCAGGACAATTTTGTATATTTCGTTTGTGTTAAGAAAACGACCCGTGCGGTAACCGGGAATAATAGAATAGTCTCACTGTAGCTCATTCATGTGGAAAGAGGCGACTAAAATAGGTACCCAGCATCTGGGGGTATAGCCGGGCACCCTGCCCCTGGGGATTATATCAGGGGACATCAGGGACTTGCCTTCTTTAGGTAAGCATGTGCATCATGACCCGAGGCACCCTTGTGGTTTTTTTCCCTTTCCCATGGGGTTTACTGTCTTTAGTAAATAAGGGTGACGCACTCCCGGTATACCCTAATGATTCTTCTCAATTTTCGACCCTCTTTCTGGTAAACAAATGTTTGTCTTTTTTTAATTTTTCACGTCTAGACCCCAGTCAAATATTGTTTGGCATAGAATAGCCACATCTGGCTCTTGCGCCAATAATCTTTACATTCACTCACTCACTCATACACTATGTTAAGAAAACAATTGTTACTTACAGTTATGGGGCTGTAAATTACAAGGGGTTGAATTATTTTTTCCTTTTTCAAGCATTAGCCATGCATTAAAGAATAATTGTTGATAATGGATGTATAGTGTTGTTCTGAAGGCTAAATAATGCAGATTGAGGGTATTAAGTTAAATCTTAGCTATAAGAACTCTACATTTTTTCGATCTTTTTTTTTTTTTTAATTAAAATACATTTCATATAAACTGAAAATAATAAAGAAGTTTTATTCTCCAAACATAATTTTTAATTTAAAATATAATTCGATGAGAGAGACACCTAATTTACATTTAAAACCCAAAGTATTTTGTACACTCAGGAACATTGAAAATAACTCACTTGGAAGCTTCGGATTGAAATGAAATTTAATACACATAATGATAAGAACTGAGATTCACTTGCTCCCAAAATGAAGACAAACAAATAAAGTGTGTACAATTACAGTTCAACTTCCATAGAGCGTCGATTTGCCCCTTTCTGCAATACATGCCGCTACACGATCCGGAATTGAGTTGATTAGACGTGGGATGTTGTCCTGAGGCAGATGGGTTCATGACTCTTGAACAACCAGCTGCAAACCATATACAGAAGGACACAGAGGCATCTGGAGTTTGCATATGCCGTATAGGAGTTAAGTATCGTGCTCATCACTTGACCGAGATCCAAAATTATGAGGAACATTGCCAATATCACTCGTGTTTCTTCTCAGAGCGACCCTATAAAATAGTCCCATACAGTAGTTGCATCAAAACAAGATGTCTGATGCATAAGTAAATAAACATAGAATTTCTGCACCATGTACTGAAGTCCGTGCAGATTATTGCTAATGAGGGATGAATTAAGCCTCGTGTAACAACAATTTACTCTTAATCTTCTTCACTAAACTACGTTTTAGGTTTTTATTCTTAAGGAATTGGATCTTGAACTCGACACAAATCGTTAGAAAGCCACACACCAGCAAGTCCTTGTGGTCGAGGAAGAATTTCGGTAAATTTTTTTACTGGTTCGCAATTTAAAAAAATATTCAAAACTGTATAGATAATTATACGCAGGTAATTTTAATACACACGTATAAATCGTTTCCTGATCCTGCTTTATAATGAATTAGACATTAAATTAAAATTTAATACTAATCATATGTTTGAAATAATAATTATTATAACAGTTGCAGTAACACTTAAACGAATATGTGATTATTTGGGGGACGAGTGTTTAGAACGGTTTTTTTTTTTTAAAAAAAATTGCATTTAACAATGACAATACTTTTATGTGGGATATTTTAAATGTTGATAGGATTTTAGATTAACTGATCGTAGGCGTAACAGATAAACTGAATTCTCGCGCAACAATAACTTGTATATGTGGTACATTCCCAATCTCGGACCATTTTCAACAGCAGCTCATTGTCAAAGAGAACCCTATCGAATAATCTCAATTCTTTCATTAAGACATACATTCTCGATGTCGAGTTTCTCATCGATTATGTGTGTGACAATGTACACTTTAAACGCGAATATACTGGTGATGGTAAACTTCAGAACTGTGTATCAGATCCAAATTCGATATAGAAATGCTTATGTACAAATTCTAGAAACTCATACAAAATTATTTCATAAGAGGTCTTCTCGGCAATTGAAAATAAAAACAGTGAAGCATTTTAGAGCTCTTTTTGACGTCGGATTGCTTGACAATCCGAAAAACTCTAGCTTTCAAATGTCGAGTGAGTGAATGTAAAGTTTATTGGCGCAAGGGCCAGATATGGCCATACTGTGCCAAACAAGGTAAGTCTGTGATCTAGACGTTAAAACAATGAAAAAAGATTGGTCGACAAGAAGGGTCAAAAGTATTAGTGAATGTAAAGTTTATAGACCCAAGATCCAGATTTGGCTATGCTGTGCCAAATAAGATTTAACTGTAGTCTAGACGTGCAGAAATTGAAAAAAAGTCAAAAATTGGTTGACATGGAGGAGGGTCGGAAACAGAGAAGGATTGCTAGGATAACCTTCAAATGTCGAAAAGGTGGTAAAAGTCAGATGTCGATCATATATATATATAAGGTTTGTCCCAAAAGTGATGAGACTAATTTATTGTGTGTGTCTGGAACATTGCAAAAGGATACAACTGGTGAATTGAAGTTTCAGTTACACATCACAATGGTCAGCAGGTCGTCCGAGTTTTCTGCACATCCGCAGTGGTTTTATAGGGAGTTATTGTGTGAACGCATTACTACGCTCATGACGCAGTAATGTATAGAACAAGACGCAGTAATGAATAGAACAAGACGCAGTAATGAATAGAACAAGACGCAGTAATGTATAGAACAAGACGCAGTAATGAATAGAACCAGACGCATTAAAGCGTTGTGTTAAACTTGATAAAGTGGTTGCGAAAGTATAGAAATGATGAAAATTTATGGCAAAGAAGTGTTGCCACAATCTCAGGTCTACAAGGGGAATTATTCGTATAAGAACGACAGCTAGAACGTGGATAATGACTTATGACCTGCGCAATGGTAGTCCGTCACGCAGGTCGACTATTCAACCAAGCCGAGGTACTCTTCGGTTTGTGAGCGCGCTTGAATCTAAAGAGAAAGATTGCAGGAATTATGATACCAGGCATCGAAAAGTAAAATAAAAACCAGGAAATTTAGTGGATTGGTACGCCAGTTCGAAAAGTATGACTATCAGAAAAGCGCCTCAAAAGATATTCGGGCTTCTACCAAATGATAGATTAGCCATAAAAAGTCATCATCGAGACATAAGAATATGACCCCTCGCCGAAATAAGGCGTAAGTCTAAAGTGATACGAATGGTACCGTATTATGATCCAAATGAACAAGAAAAGGGTTTTACGTGATGATACAATAAACCAACTGGCACATGAGTCATTTAGAAAAAGAGATCCTGATAAGGAATAAATTTTAATAAAGAACAGCAAATTGAATATTTATATCGATTACTCGTTCTAGAGGGAACACTGTTATGTAACAGGGATAAGCTGTAGGTTTGGAGGAACACAAAATAAAACAAAATTTTTTTTCTTCTAAACATTAAAACTTTGGAAACATACAATAAAAAAATTCGATATAAAAACCAACGTTTTTATATGGTGGCAAAGTTTATTAGAGAAAATTATTGAAATATTAGTTAAAACTGTTAGTTATTTTTAACTTTAAAATTTACTTAAAAAGAGACATTTGTGAGAGTTTTAAAAAATTCATAATACTCATAAAATCAAACCATGCATTTGAAAGTTTGTAAGTCATTCTATTAAAAAAAGGATGGGAACCAGAATTCAGAAAAAATTATTGTGATAAGACACGGCGCCAAATATTGGAAACTTTCTTTCTTGCGAATGATTACTGACTAAAAGTCAGCAACCCTTACTATCTCGGAGATAGTAAAGGGGAGATAGTATCTCCCCTTTGTGAGTACAAAAGGTTTACGATACCTCATGCTGCGTGGGGAGTGCCCGGTGCTCCCAGAGGAGGAAAGAAATTTTTTCCTCAATCCTAAAAGCGCCGAGAGTAAAGAATATTTTGATTTATTAAAATTATTGAAATATTAGTTAAAACTTGTCTCAAACGTCTAAATATTGCATTGTTAGGCAAGTACGAACGATTCCCAAAATTTCAAAGCTCTAACTTGATGGGAAGTTGGTTAAATTAACGATCGAAAATTTGATGACACACATACACCAAGTGAAATTCAGAAAATTCGATATAAAAACCAACGTTTTTAAAAACAACGTTTTTATATGGTGGCAAAGTTTATTAGAGAAAATTATTGAAATATTAGTTAAAACTGTTAGTTATTTTTAACTTTAAAATTCACTTAAAAAGAGACATTTGTGAGAGTATTAAAAAATTCATAATACTCATAAAATCAAAACATGCATTTGAAAGTTTGTAAGTCATTCTATTAAAAAAAGAATGGGAACCAAAATTCAGAAAAAATTATTGTGATAAGACACGGCGCCAAATATTGGAAACTTTCTTTCTTGCGAATGATTACTGACTAAAAGTCAGCAACCCTTACTATCTCGGAGATAGTAAAGGGAGTACAAAAGGTTTACGATACCGCATGCTGCGTGGGGAGTGCCCGGTGCTCCCAGAGGGGGAAAGAAATTTTTTCCTCAATTTTAAAAGCGCCGAGGGGAAAGAATATTTTGACTTATTAAAAGTATTGAAATATTAGTTAAAACTTGTCGCAAACGTCTAAATATTACATTGTTAGGCGAGTACGAACAATTCCCAAAATTTCAAAGCTCTAGTTTGATGGGAAGTTGGTTAAATTAACGATCGAAAATTTGATGACACACACACACACTCACACCAAGTGAAATTCAGAAAAACGTAGTAAAATACCGCCATTAGTTGTTACTAATAAGATAGATGACATAATTTTAATTAGACAGAATCCCGAAATTCATGGGTCATTTTAAATAAATTAGGAAGATCTTCGCAATGGAAGGTATTGCATAATCTGTAAAATACAATAGTAATATTTGACCTCTAATAATTCCTGAAATAATACACCGAAGCACCTGAAATGATTAAGAATTTCATGACATAAGAAATCCAATTCTAAATTTCAAAGTAATCCTTTTTATTCTCTCATAATGTTATTTAATACAAATATTCCAAATTAAAGTATTAATTTAAAATTGATTTTTAGATGGTTAAAAAAGATTTATCGATTGTGATTAAAGGATTTAGAAAGTTTTGTGTAAAACTGTTTCTCAGCATCAAATGTTTAATACAGTCATTTAAAACTCGTTATCAAGTTTTTAAGAATTTAATGTGGACCTCTTAGCTAAATTTTATGAAATGCCCTTTTTAGGCGTTCTTAAAAAGAAAAATCTAAAATGTAGAAAAATGAACAAAGTAAATAAATTGTGCTTTATTTTTAATTAGCTCTGTTTCCAATTTAAAACAGTTTCATATGTTAGCTACTTTAAGCCATTAAAATAAATATCCTTTTCGTCCAGCCATGAAAAAGAGTTATCAAGATTGTCTCTATTTGTGCGAGAGCCGAATGGTCATGTTCGCGAACTCTATCCGCTGTGTTCACTGAAAGTCATAGGTTCGAGCACTGATGTCACTTAAGATCCACCTTGCTGAGGGTCTGATGCATGTAAAATCTGTTGCGGTTGCGTGAGAAGGAAGTTTCAACTTAGGGTGCCTGTTCGGGTGCTGTCCTCGTCACTTAATCGAGGTTCAAAATTAAGAAATCCATAACTAAAGAAATCTCACGTTGTTTCTATGTGTGACGTTAATGAATAAAAAACCAATCACAATCTATTAGTACGGCTGTACAATGAGATTTTAATTTAATTTTAGATTTATTTTCCAGAATAGTGGGCCATTCTATTGAGAGGTGTAGAGTCAACAGCAGAAATCGCTGACATTTTTAAACCACTGTCTTCTAATTTCATACACTGTTTTTAAGTTTAGTCTGGTAAAGCATATCGGATCTCTTGATATAACTTCTAAAATTATGAACGCGAAATTTTGGCCATCTCTGCAACTCATAGCTTACGTAAAAATTTCCCTGGAAATTTTACAAAATTTCAAATTCAAAGGAATCTTCTCAGATTATCTATTTGAAAATGAAGCGGATAAACTTCAAAATATTCATGATCACCTAACTTCGCTATCATTGCCAAATTTTATGAAAACCCATACAGTATGTATCATTGGAGCCTTGGATAAGGAGATTAAGAGGTGGTACAGCTACCATATGGAATTTTTGCATGACGAGAACCTCGATTTCTGGAATAGAATACACTGGTATTCGTATGGAACCATAAATAGATTAGAGACTGCCCGAACTATCATTCAGGACGAAAATATAGATATTAGACGACGATTTTATTTGGCTTGTGCGTATTATTTGGAAGAAGATGTGCAGAATCTATGGGAAATAATGAATAAAGAACATCAAACGGATATTATAAGAAATAGTTTCACATGTTGCAGGACCCTTTGGTTACGTGCAGTACAATCACGTACTCTCCTTGACTGGTCACACATTTCTCGCATCATCGAAGCACAAAGATCTCCTGTATATAATTTTTTAAATTTTTTTAATGCAAATACATTAGGATTCCTTCATGTTTTCCGGAGACTGCAGACTTCAGAAGCGAGATTCCAAGGCCTTCTGTCCGCCATATGCAGCGGAGATTTGCATCAATACGATTTGTATTTGTGTCTCTTTCACATGGAAGATTATGAATTGGAGACCTTGTTTAATCGTTTCTCCGGAGGTATGCGAGTGACTGTACTTAAAACTTTTTTGCGTTGGCCGTTCCAAAGTCAATTTTTTTATATATTAAAATGTTTCGCAAATAATATGCCTTATATGGTTTACCTTAATTTATTCAAATTCATTTTATATGTGAAATTTGAAACGAAATGGTTCGATTATGATTATGTAGCTCTTGTGCAAGAAATTTGGGTGTCCATTCCAAACAATGTTAAAGGTGAATTAAAGCAGGAAACAATGTTTCCATATTTAAATCACATTTTAGAGAATGATGGAACGGAACGTATTTCGTTTGATTTTATTCGACAATACAGGTACTCGACCTTATATTAGACACAGATTTAATTTGTCTGGAAGTAAAATAAAACTTTTAATAAGATTTTTACGCATTAGGGATCAATACAAATATATTTGTAGTTTTATGATCAGTTCGTATTAAAATCATTTTTTCTTGTTTATCTGTATATCATTTTGTTCTTCGAAAAGTTTTCTGCGTGTCATGCTTGATAATACTCGTAGATGGCAAAATGAGTTTAAACACCCGTTTCAAGATAAATCGTCGCTAACAGCCCTCGTGCAGCTTCTCAGTGTGACTTGAGACCCGAGTGGTGACCGGGAATGACAGAATAGTTCCATTGTAGCTCATGCATATCATGAGAGGTGGCTAAAATGGGTACCTAGCGTCTGGGGAGTATAGCCGGGCACCCCGCCCTCGGAGATATCGGAAGACCTCAGGAACTTGCCTCCTTCAGGTAAGTACGGGCATCATGACCCCGAGGCACCCTAGGGATCTTTCCCTTTGGGGACCCGTGTGGTGACCGGGAATGACAGAATAGTCCCACTGTAGCTCATGCATGTCGTAAGAGGCGACTAAAATGGGTACCCAGCGTCTGGGGATATAGCCGGGCACCCCGCCCTCGGAGATATCGGAAGACCTCAGGGTCTTGCCTTCTTCAGGTAAGTACGAGCATCGTGACTCCGAGGTTCCCTATAGATATTTTTCTTTCCTATGAGGTTTACTGTCTTTGGTAAACACGGGTGATGCTCCCTCAGGATACCCTAGATATCCTTCTCTATTTTCGACCCTCCTTCTTGTAAAGCATTGTTTGTCTCTTTTCAATTATGACATATATTTCAGCTCCGGATGATATTCTTTAATTACTAACTTCGTATTCACCAAATATAGATATTTATGAGATACAGTATAGAATGTGTTTCTGTCAGAAAATGAAATGAAATAGCTCTTAGTGATCACTATAATTATGCCTAGCATAAAATTTCCCAGAATTCCAACGTATTGTGCAGAAAAAACTAGAAAACTCCCGTACTCGCAGGCAACATTTCTTGAAAATCGCGAGTTTTCAATAAGAAACAACTTAAAATTGAGACATTATTTAATAGTATAAGATGAAGAGAGAGAGAAAAAAAAAACGGAAGATACATTTTGGAAAGTAAGGACCCTTCTGCAAACAGTTCAGAAAGAAATGTTTTGTGATACAAATTTTACATAGTGCATGAATTACTCATTAAATTATGATTTTAAATGAAGATGATATTATTTTATCGCGATGTGTGTCTCTTCCAAGAGACACTTAATATCTCAAAAATAAAAATTGAAATAATTGGTTTAACATTTTTCAGTACTTTTTCATATATTTAGAACAGACTGACACAAATTATTTTAAAATTTATGGTTCCATGGGTCAGAGGAGGTTAAATGTTTTTATAGATGATGCAGGATTAGGATCAGTTTTAGCACCCAAATAACTTAACATGCTTTAACTCTTCTTTATTTTCAGTTTCCAATCCTGAAAGATACTTTACTCTAAAATGAGAATGAAAGTATAACATAGATGGGGGCTACGGTTGCTTAGTAGACATTTTCGCGAGCTCGTAGACGGTGTTGCTTCCGTCTAGGGGGTTCGATTCCTGAATCCCTTACAGACCCCACGGTATAGCGAGGATGTCACGGCTACAAGAGGATGTCACGGCTACAAGAGCTCTCATTGGTGTGGTGTAGGAGGTACCAGCTCAGGTGTCGTTCTCGTCACTTGACCGAGTTCAAAAAAATATGAGGCTCGTCAGTAGTATCGCTCCTGTGTCTTCTGATTGTGACGTAACAAACAATCAATCAATAGCAACGACAATTTAAGAATAACAAATCTGCTAAACGTTGAAATGAAATGAATAAGTTGGAATAATAGCCTTCGTTGCTCCACATCCCACAAAAATTGACCAACATATAAAAGCATTTTATTGGACAACAGCCCACACATTGACACTCGATCGGTAGCCTGTCGGAGTCTGCTTTGTTGAAGAAATCGTCCGAGTGATATATTTATTAATCGTAAGTTTATTATGTAATATGTGTTTTATTTTACTCATATTTCGCATAAAGGGTTGTTTATCGTCGAATTAGCTTTAGAATCGTTTTCGAAAACACGAATTTTCAGTTACGTTTTAATCAACTATTTATTATTGAAAATGATCGCGTCAATTATAAAATGGATTACTTAAATTATGGAAACCGTCGAAACGCAATTACGGTATAAAGTAAAAATAATATTAAAAGTTCTATGAAAAATTTGGCAAAGAGTAGATTTAGTCACCCAAGGTGAGCCTTTTTTATAATTATTAAATTATTCAATTAAATAGAAGTATTAAAGTAAACGATGAAATACCAAGGAATGGACAATAGTAAACTTTTCTATATTAAAATTAACGGGAACAATAAGTTATTAAATTGAATATAATTAAGCTAAATGTAATTAAAATTGAAGCAAACGATAAGAAATTGAAATTTTATCTGAAACGCGAAAACACCCCACCTAAAATAATAGTCGCTTGGGTGGCTAATAAAGGAATAAAGAAACACTTTAAGAAAACAGTATTTCTCTGGTTATGAATGTCAGTTTATTATTGTATATCTTATTTCTCATTATAATTTAACTCTCGTGAGATACATTTCAAAATCTTATTAGGATTCGCATCCTTATTAAGCTCATAACAGTAAATTTGCTGCTTGAAGCTTTATTAATAAAGTTTCATTTGAAAATGGATTGCTTTAACCATTAAAAATTTTCAAATCAAAATTCATTTTAGGTTTTTAAATTTTTAAAGTTGAAAATATAGAAGAACCAAAAGTATTATAAGAAATAATAATTTAGTGAAATATATGTTTAGTAAATTTTCGCTTTAATATATGACAAAACATCAAAAACTTGGATTTTATATATATCTAAATCGCAAAACTCAAATTTTTTGTAATTCGTTTCGTAGCTTAGGAAATGGTTACTTGGGTTATAAATTGACTTGCAGGGTATTCGGAAAATAAAAAAAAAAATGGGATGAATAAGTTTCTTTTTCGAGATGGCTTCATACAAAATATTTTGAACGTAATAAAATATAATTCAATACTTTAATTCAAAGTTTTTAGAAGAAATTTTGGTAAAAGAATGTCAATGATGAAATGGTTAGTTTCACTAGTTGGTTTTTGCTCAAAATAATGGACTAAATATCCTCTGGAAATGTTTCTGAAGAGAATTTCTGTGGACCTAACCATCGGATTAGAGCAAATTTCATAACCTAGTTTAGTTCCAAGAGCTTTGATCAATTTCAAAAAAACAGATATGCATGTTAGTTTCTGTTTTAGTATGTTAAATTTAATTTTTGCTTAAGTTTCTTTGAATCATTAATGATGTTACTTATGTCCATCTCGGAAAGTTGTTAAAGTTACCTTTAAGATATCTCTCCTTTCATGACGGACCTCATAGGCTTACCTTCTTCATCAGTCACCCGAAGCAGTCAACAGATCGTTACCTTTTCCCTGGGATCTACTGTCTTTGGTAAGCATAGGTGACATCCGATCCTTTTCTATTTTCGACCCTCCCTCTTGTTAACCAATCATCCTTTTTTCAAAAGACTATATCAGTGGTCGGCAACGTTTTTATCAAGTGGATCCTTTTACAATTTTTTCAAATTTTGCTGCCAGTCACATCACTTCTATTTTATACTATGCATTATCTTAGAATACAGAAAATAAAAACATTCTACAGGTGGGATAATACAATATACCATAAATGTAGAATTATAAATTTATTATCAAATCTGTGTTTACAATTTTTAATGACTTCCTTGATACTGTTTCATGATTCCTGTAAGGTTTGAAATATTTAGTAGATATTGCGTTGTTTTTAGAAAAAAGCATGCTTTTGAATCTTCTGTAGTTAACCTGTTTCGAGGTGAATTGAGGCTGAATTTCACTTGGGAGAATAGCTGCTCACATGAGTAGCTGGACTCGAAAATTGAGAGTAAAGCAAAGTTAGCTTTCTTTATCAAACTTGGAAAGAAGAGATGCCCAACATGTAGCTATCTTAATGCATGAGTGATTTTCATCATGGACATCAAGTTGTTCTTAATCTTGAATTTGTCTGTCCATATTACTGAGTTTTGAAGTGAAATAACTCCATATCTAGATTTGCCTGGAAGTTTATCTTACGATTATTTCTAGCTGATATTAATATATAAAGTAAGCTATCACATTCTTCAATTAAAGAGAAAGAGACATAATTTGCTTTCGATTTTTCCAGCTCTACGTGATGACCAGGTTGTGAAAACTAAAAGGGAAACCACAGGCATGGTTACGGAGCACTAGGTAAAGGATGCCATCGAGAAAAAGTTTAAAGTGGGTGCTTTGTATCCAACTCACTAATTTGCTGTCATGAATAGTTACTGATCACCGTCATTTGGAATTGCTTACTGGGTCATTAAAATTTTCCCCTTGTATCTTTATGGTGACCCTCGAGTCATATGTTGCCCACCACTGGTCAAGATCATCTCAATGTGACGTTAATAAGCAATCGTAACAAAACGTCTAGATCACATTCTTTCCTTATTTTGGGGTCTTCTTTTATAGTAAAATTATTGATTACAGTTAGTTTAATTCATCAAATTTATAAATGAAATCAGTTTGAAGACTTAAAGGTTCTAGATTCTGCATTTTAGTCTATTATCTATTAAAATATTCAACGGGGTTATCTGAGGTTTCGAAGCTTTTGAGATAATCAAGCTACTAGCTTTCAGTAACACCGTTAAACTTATTTTGTAATTAAATCATTCCGAATTCTATTATTATCCAATGAAAAAGAATTAAAATACGTTTAAATAACAAACTTCAAAACTAATTTTCAAAAAAAAAAAATTCTTTATTAATTGCAGTGTATAATGAGCCGTTCCTTTTTTTATACAAAATTACAATCGTATTCTTCAATTTCTTTATGTAAATCAAATATAAACTTGGAAAGCAAGCATATAAAATTATTTTCTTCAACTGGGAAAATTACTGATTAACAGGTATGTGATACATGCTTATATAAAGTCTTCTTGCATTTGGCTGACACTTAAAAGTGGCTGATCAATGGAACAGCTGACAATTGTACACTTTATTATTGTACCTGCATGACATCTGTAATATTTCATACTTCAAAACTTCTGTTGCAGTTTCAGGTAACGAACATAATCCCTATCTAACAAACTGATCTTTTCTCGTTAAATTCATTGCGAAACGATTTATCCTTGATAAGTATCTCAATGGATTTTGCTGGATATATTGAAAAAGCAAAAGTTTCCACACACACATACACACACGAGATTCAAAATTTCGTCTTGGAAAGGCATATCCATAATTTTTTAAATTTATCTAACCATATTGTATAAGGTCCCTTTGAATACTAACAATGGACTGGATGAATACGAGAACCGTTTTTTGCACAGATCCACTTGCTTATGAAAAGCTCATTCTAGCCTCAAAAGGTACAAGAGTCCACCAGATACCTCGGTATTATCTTTGATAAAAAAAAAAAACTCACTTTCCGACAACACCTAATACACTTGCGAGAAAAATTCCGTAAATTAACTAGAAAACTTTTCCCCCTAAATGGACGGAATTCAGAAATGACACTAGAAAATAAACGATTTCTCTACACCTTCGTTATGCGTCCAGTAATAACCTATGCATACCCAGTATGGGGCTTCGCTAGCAAAAGCAATATTAAAATCCTAGAAATTCTACAAAATACAACACTAAGAATGATCGCCAAAGCAAGGTGGTTTATGAAAAATTCTGATATCCGAAAAGCTCTTAAAATAAATACCTTCCGCAAACATATCCAAACCATCTTCAAAAACTTTTTTACCTCTCTTCAAAACAATAATAATTCCAATATGAAAAACCTAGCTTATCAACCAAACAATAGAACCAAAAGGCCAAGAATTATACTTCTTGACTCATATGAACCTCCTTAATTTAATTCATATCAGCAAATTTTCATTATTTATCTTATATTGAATCCACCACAATCATCCAAATCTCTTAACCCCACTACCGAGCATGCACCTCCCACCTACCCATCTTATATAACTTAAGCCATACTCCAGGACAGACAATTGCAGAAAGCACTTTCACCACCCTCCAAAAATCTCCTACTTCACCTGAACTTCAACTGATACAAGAAGATTCAAGCTTCCCATTGGATCAGAACAGAACTCGGTCAAGTTAGCCTCAATCACTTCTGTCGACTTCACAGTACAGCATGATTCGGGTTAAAAGGCGGCTACGCCGCCTAGGGACCCGTAGAGCTTCCACAACTTCCAAAAGGTACAAGTATCGATCTAATTCGATATAGTAGCTGGGGGACTATCTACAAAAACTTAATAAGTTAGTAATGAACAATACTGAGACAAAAATATTTGCCGAAACAGTTTCTCAAGACTATTTCAAAATGCAGGATTTATCTTAAAGTCAAGGACATATCTATCTTATCCAAAATTGCGCTCTTTGATTTGTCTTCTCGCCACACTAGAGAAAATGGTACTGATTTAATAAAATTGGTTTGCTTTTCTTAAATTCAAAGCAAATATTTAAATTACAAACACTCTTTAATACACATAGAATTGATGATTAAAAATAACCTGTAGCATATCCTTCGGGAATGGAATTATGTTTATTTCTATTGTGTAAGTATTACTACTTTTCAACTGATCTTAGAAGCTTGGTCGCGGAATCCCAGTGGTCATGGTATTGGACTCGAAGCCGGCGCGTTTCGTCGAGACGCGGGTTCGAGCCTTGATTCCACTAAAGAACCTGCCGTGTAGCTGGAGCTGATATGAGTTAAATCTGTTGGGGTCCAAAGTCCTCTCAATGGTCTGGCTCTTCCGCCAATAAACTTCACTTTCACTCACCCAAAGGCGTGGTGTGAAAGTTAGGAGAGGGAGTGCCTGTTCAGGTGTCCTCCTCGTCACTTGAACGAGGTTCAAAATTAAGAGGGCCGTCGCTAATATCCGTCTTGTTGCTTCTAGAGTGAAGTTAATAAAAACCAAACCTTAGAAGCATCAAAAAATTGTCGCCCTTTTTCACAAAAACTCAATATTTGTCTACCTAGGCATTTGGGACCCGTGTGATGACCGGGTGTGAAAGAATAGTCTCACTGTAGCTCATACATGTCGTAAGAGGAGACTGAAAGGGTACTCAGCATCTGGGGGTATAGCTGAGCATCCTGTCCCTGGGCATTATATCAGGGGACCTCAGGGTTTGCCTTTAGGTCGGTACAGGCACCATGACCCCAAGGCACCCTAGTGATCTTTTTTTCTTTCCGATAGGGGTCAGTGAATGCTTCCCCGAGATAACCTAGTGATCCTTCACCATTTTCGACCCTCCTTGTCAACCAAAGTTTTACTACTTTTTTTTTCTTTCTTCACACGTCTAGAAAAATTTACTCTTCAATTGCTCTATACTCACTCACTTTGTTTGGCACAGCATGACCATATCTGGCTTTTGTGCCATGACAAATTCTATCACTCAGACCAGTGTGGTGACCGGGAATGACAGAATAGTCCCACTGTAACTCATGCATGTTGTAAGAGGCGACTAAAATGGGTATCCAGCGTGTGAGGAGATAGCCAGGCACCCTGCTCCTGAGGATTATCAGATGATCTCATGGACTTTCTTTCTTCAGGTAAGTACGGGCATCATGACCCCGAGGCTCCCTAGTGATCTTTTTCTTTCCTATGGGGTTGACTGTCTTTGGTAAACATGGGTGACGCGCTCCCGCGTTATCCTAGCGATACTTCTCTATTTTCGACCCTCCTTGTCAACCAATTTTTGTCTTTTTTTTAAAATTTCTTCACGTTTAGACCTCAGTTAAATCTTCTTTGGCACAGCATATTCATATGTGGCTCTTGCGCCAGTAAAATTTACATTCACTCTCACTCATTTGCTGAGGAACCAATTGATTGCTTTAATGTTTATTTCCGATGTAGTAAAGAAAGAAATGCTCACCAAACGCAGAAATAAACCGCAAGAAGGTAGGTTATGCACATTTTATGGAAGGTTCTATAAATAAATTACGTTTAACTGAATGCCTTGTTTGGAATATTAACGCCAACTTCAGCTTTATAAAATAACCATTTGTAAACGAAAGTTATGTTTGATGTGACTTTTTTTTGTGTGGAAGGGTATAGAGCACACAAATGTAGAAAAGCTATGTATATAGAGCACCAGAAGAAGTCATATCATTCTTCTGTATAGACTTTTTAATTGTATTGGTAACTAATTATCATGTAAATTTATTTTTCAATTGTGTCGATTATATTAAATTTAAAAGGCAAACTACTTTAATTACATTTAAAAACAACATCAAAGTAATATAAGTTAATAAAACTAATTATATGGGAGCACGAAAACTTTACGTATCTCTAGTTATAGCTGCATCTCTATAAACACGCTAGAGTTCTAGAATTAAAATAAATGCTTTTTGCGGTTGCAGTCATAAAAGGCAATCTTCTAAATGATCTACAGGTTACCTCTAAATCACTTATATGGCCACAGCACTGCAGTCCCTTTTCCTTTCATTCACTTTTGAAGTTGAGTAGAACAGCGTGAGCAATAAAAATAGTGTCCATGACTTATCCTTGTCGGTTATTGTGCTTCCATAATGTTTATCAGCTATTTAAGGAACAAACTCTTCTTCATAGATTAATGCGAACAATTTCTCCAAATGTATACAAAAAAATGTTTCTAGAATTGTCACATTTAAATGCGTCAGATCGTCAGCTCCATCACGTGTTACATTAATCAAGCATTTGTTTCAAATGAACCATAAAATTTTCTTCGCGTTAAATCTGATGAAGGCCAACTTAATGACGCCGAGATGCATTACATCACTAACAATTTTTATTTTATAAAAGTATAGTTTCAAGGATAAAAAGGAGCATCCCACATACATCAATGAATGCAATTTAATTTGTTTAGTAGTCTTAAAATCGTTTTAAATGGCAGTATAACGTCATGTCATATATTTAAACGGTTATCTAGGAAATGAGAGTAAATTTCTCTTTTTTATGGGCCGCGGTAGCCTAGTGGTCAAGGTCGTGGACTAGAGGCCGGCGGTTTTCGCTCAGTCGCGGGTTCGATCCTTGGCCCCCAAAGACGCGCCGTGTAGCCGGGGCGGATGCACATTAAATCTGTTCGGGGGCCAAACTTTAATTACATTAAAAACAACATCAAAGAATATAAGTTAATAAAACTAATTATATGGGAGCACGAAAACTTTACGTATCTCTAGTTATAGCTGCACTTCTATAAACACGCTAGAGTTCTAGAATTAAAATAAATGCTTTTTGCGGTTGCAGTCATAAAGGCAATCTTCTAAATGATCTACAGGTTACCTCTAAATCACTTATATGGTGGCCACAGCACTGCAGTCTTCTTTCATCTAATCTTTGAAGTTGAGTAGAACAGCGTGAGCAATAAAATAGTGTCCATGACTTATCCTTGTCGGTTATTTGTGTTCCATATGCTTCTGACATAGCTATTTAAGGAACAAACCTTCTTCATAGATTAATGGAACAATTTCTCCAATGTATACAAAATAATGTTTAGAATTGTCACATTTAAATGCGCGATCGTCACCCATCATGTTACATTAATCAAGCATTGTTTCAAATGAATCCATAAAATTTTGTCTTGTTAAATCTGATGAAGGCCAACTTAATGACGCTGAGATGCATTACATCACTCAATTTTATTTTATAAAAGTATAGTTTCAAGGATAAAAAGGAGCATCCACATACATCAATGATGCAATTTAATTTGTTTAGTATCTTAAAATCGTTTTAAATGGCGTATAACGTCATGTCATATTTAAACGGTTATCTAGGAAATGAGAGTAAATTTCTCTTTTTTATGGGCCGCGTAGCCTAGTGGTCAAGGTCGTGACCAGAGGCTGGCGGTTTTCGCCTGTCGGGTTCGATCCTTGGCCCCAAAGACGCGCGTGTAGCCGGGGCGGATGCACATTAAATCTGTTCAGTCAAAGTCTCCCGGTAGGCCGCGTGGTAGCT
>BMAW01019336.1:0-12264 GCA_019974015.1 Nephila pilipes
AGTACTATAGTACCTATTAAAATCATGAAATTTTTAAATATGTTTAGCACCGCATACCTTTTTTGGTAAAAAAGTTATCTTTTGACATGTGAAGCATCACGTAGACATTTTATGTTTTGCTTCAAATTAAATACAGCTGAAGTCACTCTAACTCTCGGAACAATATTATTTATTCACCTGTTTGCTTTAAAAAAACAGCATGTGTTCTGAAAACACACAGTGACTTCCAATAAATATCGTTCTTCATTATCTTGGGAGCTGTCATCTATCCACATTTGAAATGTTACTACCATTCCCTATAGTATTACTATGTTTAGCGGTGACACATAAAAAAGATGGGTTTTTATGGGTGATCCCTAGCATTCTATTGGCTACTTCCTTTTCGAAAAAAAATGCAGCTCCTTTTGTGATGCTTTGCTTATTCATTTTAGTAATTTATCGGAAATTTCTAAGAATACTGAGTTTTCATATGTGTTTTATTTTAGTCTAATAAAAAAACCTTCCAAGATTTTAGTTATTTATATGTTGGATATAAATCTGTATTAAATAATCAAATATATTGTATCAGATAATCGTGTTTAATTTTTCAAATTGAATGAAATAACAATTATTTATTTTATATTTTACTTTTATTTATTTATTAACTTTTAATATATGTATTGTTTTATCCCATTTTCATTTTTTGGACCCATGTTGAATATAAATTAAATCTTAATTGATTATTTTTGTTTATATGAAAGAGTAATTAAATTTATTTATTTTGATTAATCTATTGTTTTATTTCATTTTCATGTATTTTTGGGCTGTGGTAAAATATAAAGTACTATATCAATAGATAGATTTAAAAATATTTAAAATTAATTATAAGTATTATTTAAATTTTTCAAAGGTTTTACAAGAACAGAGCATTTTATATTTGTATAAGTCAATAATATATGTTATAAGTAAAAAAACAAAATGAGAAAAGGCGTCCAAAAGCAACAATTAGTATCAAAAAATTTGCCATAAAAAGGCATCAGTGAATAATCATAAAATTAATTTACCACAATATTTTGTTTACAATATTTGATACAAATAATCGATATTAAGGTGACTAATTATATTTTGTGTCTGTTAGAAATACAAATTATGTAACATGCTTTGGACTCTCGCTTAACTGTATTCTCAGAAATTTCCAGAAGATTTCTCAATAGCTAATGTGAATATTTAATGTTCAAGTGTTTACAAAACGTATCATTTTCTAAAAATTGAATAAATCATTTCAATTATTTCGAATCGAAAGGAACTTTAAATAATAGAAATATATATGTTACGGATTTTGTGTCTCCGTGTTTTTATAGTAGTACAACCGGACCCTGTAAACTCTCAGTCCGTTAACCCGCGGTGTTGCCATGTCTTCCTTTTTTGAGATTCAGAGGAATCTAATTTCAAATGATGTTAGAACTCCCCGCTATGAGCAGACATCTATACTTTTTTTTCTAATTTATATATCTTGAAATAAACATGCCATGGGGTTCCAAGTTGTAACAGCAAAATTATATTCCGCATGAAAAAAATTAGAAACATGAGAGAGAAGTAAGTCAAATGGTGCTTGCGCATCTAAACACGAGAAAGAAAGAAGTTCAATGGTAAAGTAGAAATCTCTTAAGGAATCAGAACCCACGAGTCCCATGTTCGTAAAAAGTAGATGGTGACTTTGTCACAAAAGGGAGAGGATAAAAATTCAACTTTAAGATGCATCCTTTGGGCATATAGAGAATCAACACTCCTAATGCTTTTTATTTGTCTTTTTTGGATTCGAATGTTTCAATTGGATATATGAATCACCGTTTCCCGGAAAGTGAAATGTTCCTGTTTGGATTTGGGGGGGTCCTTATTTGTGTGTGTGTGTATGTAAGAGATCATTTTCAATATTATCTGAACCCTCAACCATTTTTACCGGTAAAATTTTACGAATTATAAAGATTTTTTCTTGCATAAGTGATTTTCTTAGTAATTAAAAATAACTACAAAAGAGAGTGAGTTTCACACAAAAAATTCATATGATTTTTTTTTACTTAATTCACGGTTTAGTAGCCCCGGACCCCAACTACCTTGAGTTAAAAGGATCCGATAGTACTTTGAAACTTCCGAACCTTCTCAAGATGTTTGTAATATGATATCTAAAACACTCTTTTCAGAAATGCTAATATTATTTTTAAAACGTTTCACATACTCTTTTTAAATTAAGAATGAGCCAATGTTCGAGATCTTATATTAGAAAATTAATAAGTGAGAGATTACAAAACGATAACAATGCTCATTGTAAAAAATTTGGTACTTCGTGACTTCATTTCTGTACTTGATTTAGTTCGATTTTTCAAAAATTATTTCATTTTCAATGAAGGTAAAATCTATCTTATTTATTTCCTTTATTCGACTGGTCTTCCTTTCAGAACTGATCGCGAAACATTATCAACAATTCACAATATCCCTATTATTACAATTCTAAAATGCATACTTAAAATATCCTTAATTGATTTTAAAATTTTGAAAAAAACTAATTTTTTTTATAGTCTTGCATGTGTAATATGCAGTGCCAATTTTTTCTCCGAATGTCTCTCTTAATTTTTAATAAATTTCAACTTTCAGTCACTTTTAATTACGTAAAAATATCTAAAAAATTATTCTGCGTTTTGTTGTTGTTACATTTTGCTTATGACTTGACAACATTTGATGATAAAAAAAAGAGAGAGAATGATTAAAGTACTTATCTAAACGTTTAGTTTTATTGACGTCACACCAGAAGCAATATGAGGGAGATAGGCGACGGACTTCGTAATTCCGATCCTCGTTCAAGTTGGCGCCTCAGTTGGCGTCTCTCTTCTCAGAATTTCACACCACGCCTTCAGGAGGACTTGAAGCCTCGACAGATTTAACATGCATCAGCCCGATTACAAGACGTGGCATCAAGACTCGAATCCCCAATTCGCCGAAAACCGCCGGCTACGAATCCTCTACCACGCCCACTAGACTACCACCGTCACATATTTATCGATGTACTTAACTATATATTTTTAAAAATATTTCTTAATAACGTAAAATGCTTAATAACGAGAAATAGAAGTAAAATAATGGTTTATAAACATTCATATCACAAGAATTATGATAAATTACACTTTTTTTATTTATTTCTCTGATATTTAAGGTAATAAAAAAATTTCAAGAATTACCACTTTGTCATTTAACAATTAAAACGAAAAACTAAATCTTTAATTTTAGAAATCAAAACCATGCCGTGTGAAATTTAAATTGTCATACTAAGTAATAATTAGCGGTATAATATTAATAAAAATCTATTTTAAATTAAATTTCTACGAATATTAAAATAGCCCAGCCTATACTTTCCATAAATAAATGTCAAAACAACCTGAAGTACGCTTCAGTAGAAATAATAGACCGTGAATAAAAGGCATAATATTTTCGAAGAAAATTCGAAGGAAATCATAAATATTCTTTTTTTTTATTTCATTTCCATCAAACGAAAAAAAGAACCGAGAATCAAAAACCACGTGATTTTGACGTCAGCAACACAAGGAAGCGTGATTTCTTCACTTTCATAAAAACAAAAACAAAAAAAACTTGTTCAAGCATAAAATTTTATTAGAAGGTATTGTAAATTTGCTATCTTATAGAATTAAAACTACTTATTATTTCTCGAAGTTATCGCATAAGTGCTTTCTATAAGTTTTCGCTTTTCTTCTTAAATTATTCCTCAATCCATTGCTGTTGATATGGCTTTATTTTACTCTATAAATATTTTGATAACGAACTATAAACAACGAAGAAGATTGCTCTAAAACAAGATACGTGCATTATTTGTTATGTAATGCAATAAAATCAGATTTAAAATTTTAAGCGCTTAAAAAAAGAAAAATCCAGTCGAATCCAAAACTAAAATAGCATCGTTTATGTGAATATAAACATATCACTTTAACCAAATGATTGTTTTAAAAGAATTCAGCCTATTTTTAAATTAAAAACTAACTTCAACATAATATCTTAGAATTTTTTTAACTTTGTAATTCAATACACTATTTTATTCTATTTCGAAATTAAGTTTATTAATTTGCGATTTTAAAAAAATGATTCTATTCTTTTTATTAGCTAAGTTTGATACTTCAATGCATTTTATATATTATTGATAGTCTAGGAATTCAACACAACCATTTTATCCTATTTAAAGAGCAAATACAACATAAGTGAATATAATTATATTCTCATATTATTTGATCGCCTTTAGCTCTCGCGTTTGACTATTTACTTCAAAACAAATTCATATTTTCTAATAATTAAAAAGACTTGGAACTTAATATAGGAGATAATTATAATATTTAGGGTTATTTAGAATGAATCAACCAATTTAAAAATTCCACATTTTCAAAAATTAACAACACGGAATGATAAGTAGTTCATGAATATTTAGGGAAAGTGTGGAAGTCTTATACTGTGAACACACAACTAAAGGCCCTTGTGTGTTCTTCGAAAGCTGTTTCAGAAGCTTTCTGTGAGCTTCCTCGCAGTTGTATTGGTCGCAGTAGAAGAGATACTTGATGTTTTATAGCTGGTCACCTAAGTTATCTGATGTAACACCATGTGATTTCTTTTATTGGGGATTTGTAAAAAATAAAGTGTACGTGCCACCATTAGCCACAAATGTGTATGAACTTAAAGGATTTCTGCTGCTGTACAGTCAGTTATCAATAACAATTTACGGCGTGTATGGCAGGAACTTACATTTCGAATTGACGTTATACGTGTAACTAAAGGAAGTCATTTCGATAACTTGTAACAAACACTTCCATATTTTCCATCTGCATTCATGTATTATTTATTATTCTGTATCGTTTATTTATGAAAATATGGAATTTTGAAATCGAATGATTCATTTTTGAATAATTCCGTATATAAAGTAGATCTTCATTTAAATATGTGAAGCTTACGCAATGAGTATGTATCGCCAAGGTTACATCTCTTTCAAATCTTGCGATTGCATTTTAGATTCTTGGCAATTCTTGATAACAATTTTATGAAATCGAGAAGTTAAAAAAATAGCATTCTAAGATAACTATTTTTCCATACCCAATGAATTAGAAAACCATCAAATAACTTTAAATTACTTAAAATATTTTTGAAACTTGTATAAAATTCATTATTGAAAAGTCGCATCATTTGTTGCAAAATACAGTTTTAATGTTTTAAGGTGCGCGCATCTCTGATAGTATTATACAAACAGTTCTTTAAAATGACTAGTTACAAAATTTCACAATAAAAGAAAAATGCATTATTAAAAAAAGATAAATTAGCTTTTTAATAACTCAATGATTAGGAATATTTTATAATGCCTATAATATTACGTATTAGTATTTGTAACACAACAATTTATATTGCGTACTACTAAATTTGTGATGATGAAATTATCTACTCTTTAAATGCTTTATTAATTTCTTTATTTCCAGAAATTATTAACAGCTCTTTTGATTCTAAAATCTACATTTCCAATTTTGATATGAGATTTTTTTTCCTGATTTTCTTTTCATAAGTGCCAGTTTATTCACAGAAAAATAAACACTTCCTTAAGAAGAAATTCAACAACAAAACATAACTGAAAGTTGTTAATGTATTGAAAAGTTTGTATTTTTGCTGTTACTGTTATAAATATTATAATGCATGTAATTGTTACTTTTATAATATTAAATATTATAACTGAAGCTATAAATATAAACAGGATGTCTTTCCCAAATTTTGAAATATGATTAAATGAAATTTGTAGTAAAAGTCTCAGGTAAAGTTTTCAGCTCTAGAATCTTTTGTAGAATCATATTAGCATTTTAAATCTAGAATCTAGAGTTATAAATAATCCGCTACTATAGATATATTCTGTAATTTTGAGTCCTCAGTCAAAGGACGAACTTGGCTCTTAAATTATTCCTTTACCCTTTCTATCTTCCGTAACACGCCATACAGGGACTTAAAGACTTTTCTGATTTTAATGAGAATTACATATTATTTCACATAACAGTATTCGTCAAATGAAAATCTCGAAACTATGAGCTTTCGACAACAAGTTGTTTCATTATCTCGTATTTTCTAAGAGCTACGAATTTATTCTCGGGAATTTAGAATTTGAAAAACATTTCTATCTCAAATTATAGGAGAAAATTAAGAGTTTTCATTTACTACGGATCACAGACTTTATACTGCAGGACAAGGCTCCCGTCTACTGACTATTTTGATTTCGCGAGCGTAATGTTAATTCTGGGGGATTTTTACATTTCAGTTCTCATATCTTTATTATTGCATCAATTTGAATGCAACAAAATGCATCCGAAAGAGCAAAAAGTATTGAAGGCTTCTGTGGAATTGCATTTTCCCTCCGATTTTTATAAATATTTTACAGCTATTTCAATTATTCGTTTGAGAGTTTTTCCAGTCTTTTAAGAATATTTTTAAATATTTTTAAGAATCGGAGGAGAAATGTTATTGCGCAGGAACCTTCATTATTGTTTACTCATCGGGATCCAGTTTATTGTATTCAAATAGATAAAGTTGTAAAGATTTAAGAATTGCTGTGGAATTTTCATGGCATTAACATTACGCTCACGAAAACAAATTACCCGTGGACAGGAACCGTAAGTGTTTTATCATCAAAGGTATTTTTTTTTTTGTTTTTAGATATATTTGGTGTTAAAACATTTAATTGAGATATGTATCGTGATTAAAATTTAATAACTATTTTGATTTTCAAAAATAAAATTCTTAATTTTATTTGTTTAGATATTTTAGATTTAAAAAATCTCTATAAAGAATATAATGGAACGAGAAAAAAAAACGTTTTATATTATAAACTCTTATAGTTCATATCATCTAGCAGAGATATAATTTTAGATGCACAATTTTTAAAAAAATAGTGCGCATTACGAAGCTATAAAAACAGTAATATAAGATAATAAACATATTTTAAATAATCTATTATTTTGTTTACGTAAAGAATGCAATGGCAAACGAAATATGAAAAAAAATTTTATTCAAAACATGACTACATTTTTTTTTCTTATAAAAATTTATTTATATTGTTTTATTATTTATACTGTTCTTTTGGTATATGTTGAATTCTCGTTTTAACACATGCCTAAAAACAGAATTCATTTGCTTAAAACCGTTTGGTATAATTCATAAAATTTATTGTTACTAAAATTAATAAACTAACTTCTAACTAAAATTAATAAACTAACTAATCAATTAATGTCCTTCAAAACTTTCAAATATACCAAAACTTCCATACATTTCTTGCAAATATATTACTTTATCCAAATTTCCTTCTGATTTTCATTTTCTACAGAAATAAGAGATACTTGATCTTTTTTCGGAAAATATTTTTTATATCTTTGATTTTTTTTTCTCTTATTTCTCAATTATATTTCACGATCATAATACAAATTATCAATTAATTATATTTTACCTCCGATTTTTTTTTTTTTTTGCGGAAAAAAAATCACTTCTATTTTAACGATCTTTAAAAACATTTACAAAAATCAGGCAGAAAGTGGAATATCGCAGAAAACTCCGTTTTCTTTTCTTTCGAATGCAATTTATGCATTAAATAAATAAAATAGTCTACATTTCAGGAGGGAAGTAGAAATTTTATAGGGTTAATACACTATGTTCACGAAATCAAAATGGTTGGTAGACAGGAGCCTTAACAAATCATTAAAAACTGCTGAATAAAAAAGTAAGCTGATTCCCTATTCTAATATGGGCCGCTGTAGCCTAGTGGTCAAGGTCGTTGGACTAGCGGCCGGGGTTTTTCGTTACGTCGCGGGTTCGATCCTTGGCCGCCAAAGACCCGCCGTGTAGCCGGGGCTGATGCACGTTAAATCTGTTCGGGGCCCAAAGTCCTCCCATTGTCGTGGTGTGGATGTTAGGAGAGGGGGGTGCCAGCTCAGATGTCGTCCTAGTCACTTGACCGTGGTTCAAAATTACGAGTTCCGTCGCCAATAGCCTTCGTGTTGCTTCTAGTGCGACGTTAATAAAAACTAAACTATCCCTATTCTAATATCAGCTAAAGAATCCCTGTGTTTCAAATGCTAAAATGACTTAAAAACTAACTATCCAGCTAGTTTTTCAGATTAAGGACCACTTGAAAATATTATGATATATATAAATATATATGGAGCATTGACTTTAAATTTCAACATAAGCTTTCGGATAGAAAAACAGTACTTTAAATCATTAAACTGCATCCTTTTATGCTTACAATATCAACCAAATAATCAAAAAGGCAGCAGAACCTCTTAGTAATGGACACCCACCGAACCAGATATTTTGTCCCTTATATATCGGTATTCTTTAATAAGCGGTAAATGCATGCTGACCGGTACAAACAAAATTGTCCCTTAAATAGCGATGCCCCTTATTAATAGGTGTTCCTTACAAAAAGTACTACTTTATATAAATTTGTTAAAAAATATTCGGAATCATTATAGCTAAATGCTAATGATTTATACAAGAATAACTTTCTGATGATCAAATTATAGAAAGAAAACATTTTGAAACTAAAACTTTTTACCTGAAACTGAGCAAATAACTTTAAAAGAGAGCCTCAAAAATATACATTTTGAATACAATTTCTTACTCTACTGCATCTCCCCTATCTCTTCCAACTCTGTAAGCAATTTTCTCTGATATTTCTTATATTTTAACTGTTTTATGCGTTGTTAAATGTAACTTTCACTATAGCCTCGGCTTGGGTTTTTGTAACTCCTGTGAGGTGGCTATACTGCAACTTTATTGACTTAAAAGAAATCTGCTCTATTTACTACAGATTTTATTTGTTGAACCCCAGTTGAATTGTTTTCGTTTCTTTGTGTTGTAACGAAAACAGATACTTTAGAGATTTTTTTTTGTCGACGCTACTACTACAATTCTGTTGTAAACCTTTCGAAAAACGGATGAAAGAGCTTCCGAAAGTTCAAGATTTGTGTTTACTTTTTTATTATCAGAAAAATAACATTTTGAAGATGCGTGTGTTTGTTGTTTGTGAAACACATTTTGATTGTTTATATATCTCAACCTTTAAATTCATGTTTTTTTTTCCATCTTGAACAATTGTTTCAGGAATAAAAGAAAATTTAAAAAATTTAAAATTGAATATAATGTCTTACAAAAGATTTTATGAATCAATTTTATTTACTTCTAAAAATTATTTACTTTTGTAGTAATACTATTTTATATAATTATATATCTTAGTTCTTATAAAATATTCGAACGAAAAGCTGTCGAGACGAATATAATCAAAGCTAATGATGTATCTGGGAGCAATTTTTAAATAGTTTTATAAATAACTGATTCAAATTATTTTAATAGTTTTTATATGTCTGGTATGTTAATTGGAATTGTCTCTCTTTTCTTTTTCAAATTTTTATGTTCAAAATTGAAATAAAATTTAGCTTAGCTAATGAGTATAAGTCAATCAAGCAAATAAATAATTATAATGAATAAATTTAGAAAAAGTGTAAGTCAATAAATTTAATATAAATCTTTGAATAGTTTGTTTTAACAAAACTATGCATCTGTATATGTTCAGGAAAATTAAAATTTGGGAAAAGGCGTTAAGATTTTCGTCTACAGGCCATTTTGATCTAGTGAACGTAATGTTAATTAATGCAATTTCTTCCAACGTCATCAAATGCTTACAATTTTATCTATATGAATGCAAAAAAATTACATTTGACAGAACAAAAAATAATGAAGGTTTTTAATTCTAATTTTTAAAAATATTTATTCTATTATTTTAATTATTTTTTGTGGGCATTTCAGTCTTAAATATATTCTTAAATATTTTCAAAACTTAGAGGAAAGATTTGATGCCGCATTTTTTGCTTTTTCGGATGCACTTTTTTTTTAAATTAAAGTAGATAAAATAGTAAAGATTTCTGCATAGTAATAGAAATTCCATAGGATTAGAAATATGCTCTCGAAATCAAAATGGCTGGTAAGCGGAAATCTGAATAATTTTATCAATCATTCATAAAAAAAATTATGAATAAATTTAATTACATAAAATTTAAATGAAAGCAATTATAGTCAAGGTAAAAAATTATATTGTGAACATTAATTGAGGAATAAATCAATAAAAATTATCAGTTTTTCCCAAATATTTAGATTCAGCCTACTCATTTAAGAGCACGAAATTATGTAATCATTATTTTACAATAAAAATAACAAAAAAGAGATCTAAAAATATTTGAAATTTGTATTTGTAAAAGAATTTTTACTTCGTGTCCGGGTATAAAATTTACATTTATTAAAAAAAACATAATTCGTTAAGAAACCGTTACACAATTTCCATTAATATGTCACTGCTCAAACCACGAAATTGTATTTATTTAATCAAAAATATTTTTTATTTAAGCACTCTATCATTAAAAATGTTTTGTGAGGAATAACTCCACGTATTGAATAAATGATTATTCACGATTCTATAGAAATCAGAATGAATTTAATTATTTAAAAAAAATCCTTTTAATGTATTCTCTTTTAGGTAATTTATGATTGATCAAAAATGTTATTTGGGTCTAATGAAAAACTTTTTTGTAAGAAATTATATATATTCTTATAATTTGTGCCTTTAAGCATTATTAGAAAATTTCATGCAGATTCTTATTACTTGGAACTACTGAATATTCATTTCATATTCATTCCATTTCATTATATAACAATTTCACTCAATATCTTACTGTTTTATCGTAATTTCTATTTTCATATTGAGATATTTGCTCATTTAAGACTAACTATTTAATTTTCTGAATTTTGGAAAGTATTCATTCATACGACAAAAGGGAAATTACATTTTAAGAACTTTAAAATTTTTTAAACAAGTACGAGTTTCAAAACTCTAGAATAAATGACCAAGAAGAACTTAAAAAGTAAAATAAAAATAAAAAATATATTGTATAAATGATGTTTACTTATAAACAAAACATAAAGAGATTGTATTTGCATAAGATTTCAATTAACATCGTCATAAAAGCGCATTCTCGTTTTTAATCAGTTTTGAAAGTAATTCACTGCCAGAATGGGATTTTACAAGTAAAAAAAATCAAGGTCAGTATCTTAGCGACATCCAAACGCATAACAAAAAAATTTAAGATTTTTCTCCTTCATTCTTTCTCAATATCCTTTTCGCGCAAATTTATATTTATTACACTTCTTTTTTTTACCAAAGCTCCAGAAAGTTCCTAATACAATTATTTTAATTAATCTTGATATTTGAATATTTTTAAAACTGCTGCTGCATAAATATTGACTTTCTCTTACAAATGAAATATTTTTCAGAGGGTATTTTAGCCTTTTTTTTATTACAATATTTTTGGGGGAAAACTAATTGATGACATTTTTTTGAAAAACTAATCTTCAAGATAATTTTTATTCTAGCCTTCTAACCTCGGATATTCTATTTTCGGTACACAATCGCTATCAACATATACTCGTACTTTAGATTCAAAATACAAATTTCTTGAAGTGAAAATGAAATAAAAGAAAAAAAATTTAAGAAAAAGTAACAATCTTATTGTTATGTGTCTTGTACCTTTTACAGAAAATAGTTTTATCACGCTCGATGAAATATGGAGTATATTTTAAATAGGACTATTATAATATAAAAATATAAAAAATTTAAAAAAAATTGTGCATATGTTTTAAAGCTCGGTTTCATACATAAATCGACATTGCAATTCTCGTACCAATTCGGAGCAAATAAAAATATTATTATTGATGCAAAATAATTGATAAATACGTGATATAGAAATAACGAAAAGGATAGCAATGATATTACGTGTGTGTGTGTGTGTGTGTGTGTGTGTGTGTGTGTGTGTGTGTGTGTGTGTTGTGTGTGTGTGTGTGTGTGTGTGTGTGGTGTGTGTGTGTGTAGTATTGTGTGTGTGTGTGGTATTGTGTGTGTAGTGTGTGTGTGTGTGAAGCGTGTGTGTGTGTAGTGTGTATGGCAGAAAATTATACAGAGGAAATTCCTGGACGCTATTTCTACATCCACCCAAATTAAAAAGCAGGGGTTAAAACATGATGATATGGAACCACAATGTGATGCATGTGAAATTATTGAATTAAATTACATATGAACTAGCGATATATTATTGAAGATACCGGCCCCTAACTTTTTTAAACAAGCACAGTTATCAACGGAATTAAACAAGAAACACAATGATA
>BMAW01019336.1:14788-41819 GCA_019974015.1 Nephila pilipes
TATATATATATATATATATATATATATATATATATATATATATAAATTAATGTAATAAAAACATTTCTTTTTCCAAATTTTTGATGAATATCTGAAAAATATTTATATACAAATGATGATATTGTAATACGATATACTCTTAATTACATTTTCTTGATTATTTATTCTAGAAATGCGTGTCCAGTGAAAAACGAAGTTATTGCTCCGTACTGGGCGAACAATACCCGTGGAGAGACGTTAGCTCTTCTGAATGTACATCCTTTTGAGCAATACGTTCACTTTGAAAAATGCGCGTAAGTATTGCTTTACAACAGTATGTATGATTTCTTTCAATAAGATATTCTTAGTTCATTCATATCTCTAATGGTATGCAATGTCCAGATACATATTCCATCTCGGAACAGGTAAACAGATATGAATATCTAAGTGTCAATTTTTTCTTACGTTTGTGAGTACAATAAACTTATTTAACTCTATATATTGTACAAATAATAACTTAAACTTTAATGTTGTACAGAAATACAGAAAAATTCCCATATGAACCAATGTGTTTTCAGTATGTTTATCCAGAATAGACAAAATAAGATACCACTAATTAAACGTTTTCATTTGCTACTGGAAAAATGAATAATCAAAGAAATAAATAATGGATGGAAAACCAAATTAAGGATATATATTTTACATCGAGATTTTCGATTTGTGATATTGAGGCTCGACTACAATACATTCGACTTTGATGATTTTTATTTGATTTTGAGATTCGACTACAATGTGCTCACAATTTGAGAACAAACACAGTTTAATAACTAAATAATTTATTTTTTTAACTATGTTATATTACAAATTCTCAGCTTGGAAAGTGTGACAAAAGTAGGTCTCGACTTGAATTACATTTTTTTAGAACTAAATCAGAAATGAGAAACAAATTAAAGTTGCAATCAAAATTAATTCAAGAACTGTAAGGGATTCTTCAGCGTATTTCCCTTCAACTAACTTTATGGGCTTTTTTAATGATATTATTTGGGAGCCCCGGACTTGGGAATAAGCCACGATTTATGTAAATTAGCATTGCAATATTGAAGAATAGTGATTAAATAAGATCAGATAACGAAATTGGACTTATTTATGAGTTTGAAGTGATGAGGGAGATAGAATAGCTAGAAAAATGAGATTTGTTCTTTTGCGCTGCAATGAGAAAGCAGTTTGCACTCATACAATTAATGGAGTTGGATTTAATAGCCATCGGAGAACGAGAGTGGAAGTGGATCGAACATATTTGTTCCTGAGTCGAACTCACCTTTTCAGTATTTGAGATAAGCAGAATTTCTCTTAATCCTTAATTTTGAGAAAGATTTGTAATCCACATTCGTAATCCCAATATAAATTAAGCAAAATTGTATGCTTAAACAAGAATAAATATATTTTAAATATTTGATAGCCTGATAATTTTTATGATTAATAACTTGGTGATAGAACTTTTATAAACTTTCGAGGACTCAATTAAACAGTAGCAAAATCGTGGTATCACAGAACTATTGTCTAAATTTAAACCTCCCCCCTCGATGTATTCTAAATTAAATCATAGTCAGATACTATAAAAGGAGAATGTTGATAGTTATAAATATACAGCAAATGACATAAACTCGATTTATAACTCTTCTCTCCTCCCTATTGGTAACAGATCACACCGGAGTATCCAGCTGCAAAGTCTCCGATACTTCTTTACAGTATCTGAAAAGAGTTTTATATGCAAAGCTAGGAAATACTGTTCATCTCAGCCATTTATGGCAAATTACTGTGAACTCTTTGGTAGAACAGAATAAATTATACTAATTTAAACAATAAAAATAAGAACGTATTCCCCATACTTTATATTTAGAAATGTTTTCTTCGCATTCCGTGAGATATTAAATTAAAATAATTAAGCATTTAGATCATAGATTGATTGATCCCAAATATTCTCATGATACTAAATTTTTGGAAGTATAAAACCTTTGAAACATTTCTTTCAAAGTACCTAAGGATGTTTTTAAAATGTGTTCCATTGTTTTTATTCCTCTGATTCGATTTTAAATTATTTTAGGTTCGAGAATCATCAGATGTTATGCCGCGAAGGGTGTCGCTGCGAGCAACAGTATCGCTTACATCGACTGCTGGCTTTTGATCCCAAAAACGAGTGCCGAGGAATATTTTCTGATTGGTTCCGCTTTCCGTCTTGTTGTGTATGCATCTGCTACGACCTTACACCTGATATGCCTCGGTCGAGAAGAAAAGGTCGAATTGAATACTGAAATCACAAATTACTTGCTAATTCTACATTGAACTATAAATATGTGGAACCATATCTTATCTGTCAAGGTCACTCAAGGTGAAATTTTTATTGTTCAAGACCTTTTGATTGCCATTTATGGTTAATTCTTCCCCCAAAAAAATTATTAAGAACTCAATTAGAACAGGGAAAATCGTCTTCATTCTCTTCTACGCTGGATGTTGCCATGATTGTTTGCAAAACATAAACGAAAAATAGCTACGTATTCTCTGATTTCATAGTGGTAAAGAACAATGAAAATTACGAAATTTAATTTGTGTTAAGTTACTTAATAAATTGCCTTAGAAAGAATGAAAAATCAAGACAGATGTATAAATTTATTCCGGTGATATTAAATGAAACTCAGGCTTATGTTTGTCTAACTGGTATCTGTCTAGGATAACAATTGCTGAACAGATAGGATTAATAGCAAAGTACTTTTGGACACATCTGAATAAAATGTATACCCAAGAAATATATACCGTCCTTTATTACAATTCTTTGATATAACTTGCCAGAATAAACGATAAATAAAGCATCAAAGAATATATAAAAAGAATATAGTTGTGATAATTCTTATGATGAGTACATAAATAACACACTTTGTTGATAGAAATTCTTGTTTTAAACAAGAAAAATGGTTAAATGTTTATTTAAAAATATTGGAGAGTGCACTCTAATATATTATCTGATGTTGTGTTATTTGAAGAAGAGGAGTTTATATACATCATTATATTTATTTTGAAGTCATTAATTTATTTATTTTCAATGAATACACTGTATCAGATTATTTATTAGATATTATGTATGATGGTACAGAAATAAAATTATAAAACTTAAAATATCTGTCTAATATTTTTACTTTGCATTCATGAAATCATTAGCATTAAAAATTACCATTCAAATTTCTGAACGAAAAACAAACAAATAAGCATTCAAAATAAATTATCAAGCATTCGTATTTTAATAATTTATACAAAATCAACTGATTTTTTTTTTGGTTGAAATGTTGGTAAAATATTTAATGAATCAGTATCGATATGTTAATTGTTTGATGCTAAATTAGTTCGTTATAATTATGTTATTTAAGACATATTGAATTGTTCAATACCAATTTCATAATCAATGAATAATTATTTCCGTAAAATATTACCTTTTAAGTACACAGATATGACGTCAAACTTAGATCACATAAAAATATCTTCTTTTCTTTTGATTCTTATAAACAATTAATATTAATAACTTTAGGTACAGAGGCATATAAATTTTCTTTTCATCCATTGCGCCAATTTCCTTTTGTGTTTTCTACCTAAATTGCCGAATTGTATATTGTAACAATTATGAAATTCCGTATTTTTTTTTTTTTTTTTTTCATGTATCCGGGAGTTTTGGTCTCTTTACTTATATTTTTGATTATTTTTTCCAGCCATAAACTTCGAAACATAACTCTTAGTCGAGTGCATCTACAATAAGATTCACAAAATGATCTATCCCTTCGTTGGAGATACGTTTGGTTTGATTTTATTGACGTCACACTAGAAGCATGTGACGCCTGCCCGATCCGGGCTGCCTCTTGTGTCATAACTAACTCAATTATTAAACACTAAGACACAATAATAAATCAAAGAGACACTAGAACAATATTTACGGAATTTACTAACTTCTAATTAGTGTAACAACAATAATTTATGCTCTCCCGGGGAAGAATTCTATTAACCTAATTCAACCCACCAATAGTAATCTAACAGACTCTTACCACTAATCCTTCCTCGACTGCTGCTCAGACTCTAGATCAACTGTTGAAAACTGTAATAACTAAACCTTTTGACTCACGCCACTTTTACTCTTAATCACCCACTTCAACTTCTCTTTCCACCTCTTTCAACCTCTCTATATCTTCTCCCTCAGCTTCTCTATCGCGATTTTCAGTCGGAGTTTATATATTTCCTAACTCTCCCGCTTCGCTTCATTTCTACCTGCTTTCTATCTGCATATTCACATTTCATTTTTGGTTGGGCAAAGGTCGTTTAGCAAAAGCAATCAATCTCAATTAAAAGTCCCCAAGGTTAGTGAAGAGAAACCGCGAATAGCCCAATGTCACAAGCAACACGAGGGCTATTGGCGACGGACCTCGTAATTTTGAACCTCGGTCGAGTTACGATCATTGGAGATACGAACAAGTGTTTGTAAATAAATTTCATCCAAAGTATATTGTTTCGAGAGAACTGCATTATTCGTTGACCTAGATTCCTCAAATTTTGGATGAATCAGTATCAATAATAATTCGTCTAATATCAAAGGCGAATGTTTTCCCGATCAATGGACAACAAATACTATTAGCCTTACTCAATCTAGAGATGTGTTTTTAACTCTAAAACACTTAAAACAAACTCCTTTTTTTTAGAAGTATAACTTTCTTTTCATTTATAGATAAATTATAAGAATAGTTACAGTCCCAGTTTGAATGCTGCAAGAGTTACAAACAAAACGCAAATCCATTTTTGGTATCTGTTTTAAAAAGCAAAACATTGTAGAAATTAACTGTGCAGTAGAAAATTGTTTATCTTTGGATAATTTGTCTCTTTTAATATCTTTTTAATCATAAATTGAAAACGCAGATAGCCGACACCCATCAGTAAGCTATTAATTCATTAATAATGCTCGTTCACATAACCTGAGCAAAAGTTTGAAAAAATCAATAATGCATTAATGTATGTATAACATTTTTCGCTCTCTAACTTATTAATCTACCAGTAATAAACTAACTGACTCTTACCACTAAGATCACACTGAGGCTGTCTTGACTTCAAGCATACATTAACCAGCGGATAACTTGTAACAATTGCCGGATCCGATTCTGGAACAATTGCCTAACGCTAGAACCACTCGACCTCTCTATCGTGACTCTCAAACTGAGTTTATATATTTCCTAACTCTCTTGCTTCACTTCATTTCTATCTGCTTATAATTTACATATTTACGTTTCTTTTTTGGTTGGACAAAGGTTGTTTATCAAAAGCAATCAATCTTATTTAAAAGTCCCCAAGGTTAGTGAAGAAAAAAACGCGAATAGCCCTAGTCACAAAGTGACGAAGATGATACCTGAGCTGGCACCCTCTCTCCAAACTTCCACGCCCCGACTACAGGGGGACTTGGAACCTCGACAGATTTCACGTGCATCAGTCCCACTACACGGCGGTTCTTTCGTGGCATCAAGACTCAGAGTCCACAACTCGTCAAAAACACACCACAATTTAAAGCATACAAACAATATGAAAAGCATTCATTTTATTTATTATTCCGTATCATATATTAAAATGAAGAATAAATAATTATCAAGCTTTATTTAGTTGGGCTTAGAAATTAGCGGTTATATAGGGGACAGTTACATCTATTAGAAAGCTTTGTATATTAATAGTAAACAAAAATATAATTAATGTGTGTGATAGAATTAGATAAATAAATTTATGAAGGTTAAAAACAAAAATTCTGAAAGAAGCATTGAATACGAAGAAAGTCAGTGAATTTGAAAACTAAAAACATGGAAAATAATTAATTAAAATATATTTAATGAACAAATGATGCAATTAATGATGGAATTTAATAAATAATAAAATGAATGAGATTACACGCTTCAAATGGATAAATTCATTCTATTTGAAAAATAAAATCAAGACTAATAGATAATCATTACATTTTCTTTAAGTAAAACTCCTTACTCGAATTAAGCAACTAATTAATACTTGCTCCAAATAAAATTTTCAAAAATAATCGAATATATATAATTGACTACAAGTAAGACAAGAAAATACTTTAATTTTTCCATCTCGTATTGCGTCTTATAATCAGTTTTTTTCTCCCCATACTACTGAAATCTGAGTTATTCGCTATAAGCTTTTCTATGTTAAAATTAGAAATAAACAAAGCATGAAACGCAGAATTTTATTTTTTTCGCTAAATCAGTTTCCTTCGCGCGCGAAAATTGTTTTTCTCATTCTCGGAAAGACAAAGAGCTTCGTTAATTAAAAATAAACTGTTTCCATTAGTGGTCAATTAAGATTCTACGATAAGTAAAGACCTTCTATTTCTCGAGAATAAGTAATTAAGATTTTATTAAGCTTAGATATTTTATTTCACTCATGATTAATTTTTAAAACGTTTCGTAATTTCGAAGCGCAGCTGTTACAAACTCAACTGAAGATCATCAACCAAAGCTCATTTATTTTCATTGAACTAAAACTTTAGTTATATATTAATGTTCTCTGTGAAACAGAAATCAGGCAATTAGTTAAAGAATTATTTTTGAGAGGTTCGAAAAAAACAAATAAATAAAAGATCAATAGCTTAAAAAATTTCTTATTTTTAATTCAATAAAAGGAGCAAGATTTAAGAAACATTAGACATTATTTAGAAATTGAAAGAAAAGCATTAAAGCTCCCGTCTACCAGCCATTTTGATTTCGTGGCCGTAACAGTTTCCACTTTCATCCTCAAATCCAAACTATTTTATATATTTGAATGTAAAAAAAAACATCCGAAAGAACAAAAAATAATGAGGGTTTCTTCTGAATTACATTTCTCTTCTATTTTAATGATTTTTTTATCTTAATAATTTTTGATCTAAGACCATGGAAAGGGGAAAGAGTAGTTAACCTTGGTTGCCGGCGGCTGTCTAGGACCTTGGACCAGTGGACTCGAAGAAAAATTGACCTGTCACTTTCTGCTGCAACTCTACCAATTTGGTAAAAAGAGACGTCTCCCTCAGATAGTCATTGATACGTTTTAACTTCTGGCGTCTTAACCGCTGCATACTCCCCCTCCATTGTCATCGTGATTATACGAAAAGAAACATTAAAACTGATATTTGTAGAGATGGACGCTTTTCCAGTCCTTACAGCAATTGATATTCATCCCCCTCCCTGTTGTGTTTGGTTTTCCTTGTAACAGTTGTCCATGTGACATCTGTTGCAAGCAAAAGTTGAGAGGCGGGTCTCGTGAACACGTGCGCCGTAGGCAAAAGGTCACTGGTTGGGATTTATGTGTGGTTGTCTTAGTTAGATACACAGAGGCAAGTGTTTTGCTTTGGGGGCAACAAGTAGTTGTAGGCTGTGCTGCCCTCAAGTGTTGAGTCCTGGGTCACAACTGGAATGGATTTGATGTACAAAATTTATATTGCCTCTTATATGTTTTCCGAAAACTGAGATGCTCCTACCGTAATGCTTTTGAAAGGAATGCAGAGTTTTTATATCTAAGAAAACATAGATTCACTGTGCCTATCGGGAGGATGTGAAAAATACTTCCTAAAGTTATTATAGCCACAAGATAGGAATTAACAAATGTTTGAAAGCATAATGCTAGTTGGTGGTAGACATATAGTGTACTTTATTTTGGAAATTCTTAGGAAACTCAACATTCCTGGATCCAAAACATCAAAAAATTGCCTGAGAATGTATAATTTTATTCATTGCTTTCCACCATGGACAACGCACTACGTCAACTTAATGACCGAGACCAGCGACGCCTGTTAGAGTAGTCAGTATTACCAAAGAAGCTACACTGCAACAAATAACACCAACAATAAATTGGAACGTACCACAGAAGTATCCATGAGAACAGTGCAGTGGAATTTGATGCTGATAGGATATGCAGTTGAAGACCTATCCACCTTTCCTAATTACACGTCAACGACTACTTCGCCTTTTCTGATCATGTAAATATATTGGTTGAATCATAGAGGACTGAGAAATGATCCTTGGTCAGATGAGTCACGATTCTAGTTGGTAAGAGATGATGGTACAGTTCCAGTGCATTACATACACTACGAAGACGTGGACCCAAATCGTCAACAAGGCTCTGGGCTAGCTGGTGATAGCCCCAAAACGATGTGGACTGTTTTCGCAAGACATGGACTGGGTCCTCATGTTAAACTGGATTATCATATTGTAGAAACATTCAGAATACAGGATATAATTACTGTGATATTATAAATACCTTAAGAATTGATACAGTTTTTAGTTATAGGTATTAAATAAAATTAATTTGTTCAGATATTTAGATAAACATTTGAATTAGTCTAAAATGATAGAAATCAACAGCCAACAGTATAATTATGAGGCCAATATTGGTGCTATACTTTGACAAGATTGAAATGCTGATATGCTAACCGAATCATATATATTCCATATATGCAAGACAGAAATTTTATGTGATTGCTAAAGTGTGAATGAATAAAATACATTCAATGAAACATAAGCCCATCCAATAGCTTTTTTAAATTTTTTTCATTTAAGTTCCTGTATTTACTTATTGTGTGAGTTAGAAGTTGTATTGAAGACATATTACACTATTAAATATAAATTTCTCTATTATTAGAAATATAGATAAACCAATATATATTTTGAGTGTATTTAACTATATAAAAGAAATATAAACTCAGCTGTGCTTTCTGCAACTAAAGAAAAACAGCTGTATGCTGAATACTTGAATAAATCACACGTTAATATTTGCATGTAATAAATAACATAAACAATGATATGTAAACGATACTATATAAGTTATAACATAAAAATGTTATTGAAATACATAAATTTTTTAGTTTATATACTTTCAAATGGTAATCACGAAAAATTTTGCATTTTCCTATCCAATTTCTGTTTACAAAATCAATATGAACTGTATATATTATCGATTGGATTTGAATATGTAACTAGTCAACATGTGCAATCCAAGACTACTATTAATTAGTTTGCACTTTGAAACTCAGGTACAGGTTACGTATATCAATACGATTTTACAATAAAAAGATAAAGAAACATAAATAATCATGTCTACTTAACAGTGGTTGATTACTAAATAAATAATTACAGATTATATAATCACTTCAGTTGTATTTTGATTGAAATATACTTTTTTTGGTAAGAATAAATTTTATACGTTGTCTCTTTTATCTAATGAACTATAACCTACTAATTGTTAGGACACAATATAAGTTTAAAAAACAAATAAAGAACTGTCGTCAACAAATAAATTATTTAAAATATCGATATGAAGACAAATATTAACACATATTCTGAATATTGTAAAAGTTTCAAGAAGAATACAAAGAAATATTGTAATGTTAGACCATTAATTAAAAACCCTTAGCACATTACACTTGTAGAGAAGACAATCAAATGGAATAAATGACCATTTATGAGATTAATGTTGAATACACCGATATCTTATTCTAATTTATTAAATCAGTCTTTATATCTCAAGGTCACATGTTTTTAAGATGCACTCTTAAATTTATTTGAAGCCCATCACAAACAAACAAAAAAACTATTTATAATGATTATTTACACTCCATATATATGATATATTTCTCAGAAATTTACACAAGTGCAATAATAATTGAGTTTTAAGTCGTATAATCTCAAATTCTCTCTTCAAAGCAGTAAAATTATATTTACATAGCCACAACTTGAAACATGATGTGAAAACGAAAACAAAAGTTTCACCACTGTTGCCAAATGTGACTCACAAAAATTTCGAATGGGAGATCTTGAGTAGTAATAAAAGTATTGATGCTAAAATTCAGCAATTAGCATAGTTGTAAGGTTCTAAAGAGAATCTCCAAGATTCAAACGAGTCAACCTTATTTATGGATAATGATGAGTAAAATTTCAAGATTCCTAATCCAAAGTAAGTCTTAAAATTTCTTAATAATGTTGAATGGATTGAAAGCTAGCTTTTCATGGCATAGAAAATGTTCTGGAAGTTATGAATGTGGAGCTCACTCAACTTAATGAGTATACGTGTTGGTTTTTTCAGGGAAACAAAACCCGTCCTAAACTCCGACGCTTCCCTGCCTCTGCAATATTGGTTACGTGAAATTCAAAATAATTTTAGCACCGATATAATTAAGTAGCAATTTCATAAGAAATTTCAGTTCCTTCACTCTGCTCTTTAAATTAATCACGCTAAGTAATATAAAATCCGAAGAGAGGTGCATTTCAGTTCGCTCAGATATCATTCTCATCACATGGCAATGTTTCAGAATTGTGGAATCCGTCCTGTTTGTTATCCCACACTGATACAGATCAAGAATATTTTTGTTTATACAAAACCAAAATTATATACGCGAGAACCGTATTAATCATCGTCTCACATATCATTTCACTTTCGATCCGAAATTACTTTTAAAAAACAACTAAATGGTATTTCTGTTATGTATATATCTCACATAGATGGGGGGGGGGGGGGAAACGGAATAATAAAGAAGTATTCCCTAAAATTTTTGCTACAAAATCACCGATGAATTTTGATCTATGGCAAATGCTTATATCGTGCTGCCCTCTACTGGGCTCTATATAAAATATTCTTTATTTCAAAAAAAAATATATGCTCATTCTCCTTCCAACATTCTTTCTCGAAATTCCGTTTTGAACAGAAATTTAAAATATTATTTACATACTGCAGTTAAAAATATGAACCATAGAATTCCTGTATGTTATATGATTTTTGACTACAACTACTCGTATGCTGCTATTTGTTGAGATAGGATATAATGATAAATTTAATATCAAGTGAAACAAAAAAGTATTTTGCAAAAAAATTATTATTTTATTTTATTTTTGATATTTGCTTACAGTTATGACACTTCTTTAAAAATGAGTAAATAATTTGAAAGAATGTGTAGCACAGTGTTATTTCTTTGGTCTTGTATAATTTTGAAATAGAATTTTAAGAACATGGCCTTAATGGAAAATGTGAAAAAAATGAATTTTTTAATTACTGTTCCTAATCAGAACGAAGTAATTTTGGATGGCTTACCAGCAATTTCAAATCTATAAACATATCAATTCTTCAATAAACTCTTATAAGTGAGCAAATATCTAAACGTTATAAGTATTTGGTAAATTTATCTCTTGAAAATGTAAACTAAGTGCTATTATTATCTGAAACAAAATATTCAGAAAAAAAAAATTACAAAGAAGTCAACCATTTGTCAAATTTTCTGGAACCCACCACTTTAATGTTTCATATAATTAACGTATTTCTGAAAATCGACTTAAGGAATTTTTTTCTGGAAAATGATTGAATGTTGTACTTATAATCCTAAAAACGATTTGTAGCAGAACAATAGAATATAAGCCCTTCTAGATTTTTAATGATATATATTGTTTGTAGATTGATCCCCTCTCGGAATTCCGATGAATTTTACTTTTTTTCAGGAACGTTTTTCTCATACTTTCCGAAAGCTTTAAGTGACAATTCTTTAAAACTCTTGTAATAAAATAGTTCCAATGTTATCTATAAACTAATCTAACTATTTACGGCAGATACAAAATAAAGTTTTGACAAGCAAAATAACTTCAAAAAATAGAATATTTTCTTTAAGAAATCATTATAAATAATTTCGGAATTAAAATTAGACAGTTATTTCCATTGCTGCATTCTTGTGGCATTTAAATTTAATTCATTTTCCATCATTTTCGAGTATAATCAAGCGTAAATGCATCCAGCAATTGAATATTCCTTCTTTAATCTTTTTAAGTCAACTCATCTCCTTTCCACCTCCACCTCCCTCCAGATTCTAGAACATCCTCAATGTGTTCAAACTCTTTCTAAGTTGTAATGAAATATTTATGAATAACTGCAACTTACACACAAAATTAACTCATTTCAAAGATCACGAAAGCTGTCTTTGACTTCTCAAGAACCCTGACGTTACGTGTTTATTGCAGCTTATTAGATATCTATCCAATTTGGAAGGGAAAATGTGATTAAATAAAAACTCACGAAACACGTGACGATTCTGTTTGCATGAACTCATCTTCAAGTCTTCTGGAAAAAAAAAACCTGCGCATATATTCTTGAAATACATCTTACAGAAAATTATATAAATGTTTCCTATATTTGTATAAACCTTTGACATAATAAATCCATGATAAATGAAATACATTCCTTCACCATATTCGATTTTAGCTGGTCCGTTACTGCAGTGCAAAAGTTTATTGTAACCCTTCATTACAAGTGTTCCATAATACTGAAGTTATCTTTTTCTGATGATTATTTATGTCAAATTCGTGGTTTTTTTTTTTTGTAAATTTCAAGATTTTATACTCTTTATTTATGAAAATTCCAACTCTGAACATTTAAGCAACACCCTTTTTAATCTTCACTGATGTTCATTACAAAGGCATATGTGCTGTTCAGTGATTTTCTCCGGAATTATTAGACATATTTTAATAAAATTAGATACGTATATATATAGGTTGATATAATAAAAAATCACATACAACCAGGGACGTCTTAAGACTTCTTGAAGCCCTGGGCCTTCATGAAAAAATAGACCCCACCTGCAACCATTTAATCTAATTTGGTATATATACATGTAGAGTTCAATAAAAGCAATCCATAGTAAAATTAGGTTTTATGTGAATATTCGTTTTCTCCATTTAAATTCGAAAAATCATTAATTATGTCTTCAAAATCAATTGTTAATAATATTTTATTTTCATTGCTCTTCAAGCTTAAATTATTCAAACGTGATTGAGTTATACGAGTTCTCAATACATTTTTGACCAGTTTTAGTTGAAAATGAAAGCTCACCACTCGCATTAATAATCCTCATTGATAAGAAAAGTTCTCATTATTATTTCAATATTGGGAAACAATGTGAATAGTTTTTCATTGATCCCAATTCCAGTCCCCTCATACAACAACTGTTCTTCATCTGCATTTACAGAATTATATTTTTTATTAATCTTTCCTTTTCTTCTCTTTGCTTTTTCTTCAGCTTTTTGCCATCAATGATCATATTTGACCTGAAATGTTGACATTCCAAGTTTAGTTCCTCTCCATTAATGTCTTTATCGTAAGATTTTGATACTTTCTCTCGTGCTATTTTAATTTCTGTCTCATCCAAATTAGAAGTATTTTTAAAAAAATCCAAACATTTCAAAAAGCTCCTCACAATTTTTACAAAGCGTTTGTATATTGCAAATTAGAGAGTCGATTATTAGTAAAAAGGTTTCTATTTTAAATTTCTGGCTGTGGCTGTTTTCAAAAGTTGTGTCGGTGTTCCTATTTCCTTCAAGGAAAGTTACCCTAACACTGCGTTGTCTTGCACGCTAGTTAAAACTTTGATACTCCTTTATACCACATATTATGGCTTTTGACTCATAATAGTCAAAAGATTCTCTTTTGGTTTTATATATATATATATATCATTAATTATTTTAATAATTTTACACTTTTCGACAAATCCATATTTTTACTCGGGATAAACAGATTTACTTTGTCAATACGTGTCAAAATTGTCATTCCAAAGGATAGTTTTAAAAAGTAGTTTTTAATTCATTCACCTTAGTTTTTAGTTATTTAGCAGAAAGTCAAGTATCCTCTGCCTGTAATTCATCATAAATTAAGCAATCCAGATTCATGACAATTTCTGAATATCCGGAGCTTAAAGCTTTAAATGCATCTTCGTGTACTGGTCAACGTGTTTTTGATAGGTTTTTCAGAACATTTTTATTTTTATCACAGCTCAAATTAAATATTAATATATTCCAACGGTGGGTTGACGATGAGAAAAAATTATAAAGATTTTGGACAAAATCAAAGTAAATTGTTACATTTTACTGCTTGAACGCCAATTAAATGCAAAGAATGTTCTGCACATGGTACGTAGATAGCTTTTTCTTTCATGAAGTTGGGCTTGCAATCCTGAATATTTCCCAGACATATTCGAGGCATTGTCGTATGACTGACCTCTACAAACACTGAGGGAAATGTTATTTTATCTCAATACTAACTGGAGTACCCATTTTCAGTATGAGTGAAGTTTTAAAATAAAGTGATCAGTTATTAAAAAATAAATGACACGTAAAAATAAATAACAAGTAAAATTTAAAATATAGACCAGTTATAGCTTAGAATCCACTTTAAAACCGGTACGAGATGATATACAGAAAAATTATGAATAATTTAGTAAATGATGGTTCCCCTTTTATTAATATCCTAAAAAATAACTTAGAGATTTTTCTTAAAATAACATATTTTAGGGACCATTTATTCGAAAAAGAATTGTTATTTTGCCACTTATAATAAATAAATAAATAAATACACTGTTCTAAAAATCATTATGCCATATCTCACATAATAGACACATAACTATGTGTAACATTTCGCTTTTTTCCTTTTTGTTCTGTTCAAGGAGGGGGGGGAGAAAAAACTCGTTCACTGGTTTGTAAATAAAAAGGTGTATAAAATAATAGTAACATATAACTATCATTTTCGTAAGAATTCGGAAAATAATAATGAATTTTTTAAATAATTTCTTTTAACTCTTTCGTGAGTAGAAAGAACAATGCTTCAATTAAGTTATTACTTCTTGTATAACATTTTTCTACTTTCATAATATGATTATTTCATTATTATTATTAATGCACAAAATATTATACTTCAAAATATCATTATAATGCAAGTATACATATGTATTATATACAAATATAAATCTATATTAGTTTTATCACATACAGTTAACTATTCCTTAAATATTTTTTTAAAATTGCGAATGTATCATATCAAAGAAAATATTGAATAAACTATTTTAATGGAAATTACATGCAGAAAAAAATCTGTAAAAGGTTTTTAGGTTTTTATAATGTATTGACTTACATAATATTTAGAATATCTTAAAAGTTCTCTGAAAAATTTATGTTTGTAATTATACGAAATATGTATATATTCTTGTTATTATGCTTATCAAACGAAACAAAAATTAAGATAAAAAGGAAGCCATAGATTCTAAAAATTAAAGAACATTATTACATAAATTATTAATTTGGAAAATTATATAAATATATAAGTAATTCTCATTAAAAGTATTTTATACCAATATGTGATAAAATATTAGTAAGTAAGAAAGTATTGATTAGTGATAAAGTACAAATACATTATAAATTTTAATGCACAAGAACTAAAGGTAAAGAATATTTAATAAATTTCAATTTCTGCAGGAAAATATGATTAAACATACGCAAATAGAAAATTTCTAGTGAGGGTTCTTATACACTAAAAATCTCTTATTTTGTACTGTGTTGGACGAGAATTTCTCCAATTTTGATGTTTACTCTTTAAATATTAAATTATTGTACAGGCATTTATTTATCTAATTATCAAATCGTACTCTAGGATTCCTGTTATATGATTGTTTTTCTACATTTATGTTACATTACTACAATCTGTAGTAATGTAATATATTTGTTTTATAAATGTTTTTTTTATTTGGGTTTTAATAATAAAAAAGGACAGTCATTTGAATTTTTAAATGAGCAAAATAACGCTTCCCATATTAGAAACAAATAAAAATATTTCTCTGAATTATGACACACATCGAAAATTCTTTTAGGAGATCATAGTGCATTCAAAAAGAAAGGATTATATATTATGAAGGATTATATATAATGAAGGATTATGCATATTAATCAATATAAAAATATTCTAAGGAGTCCATTGAAATATTTATATATAATTTTATAAGCAATTCAGAGATTATTTCATGTTGTTCAGAGGGAGAGAGAGAAAATTTACAAAAGAAGAAAAAAAAATTTAAAACGGTATTAATCTTTTGACTGTCTCTGTAAAAAAAGCAAATATTAGTGCATGTTATTTTACTTTTTTAATACGATATAAATATTTGTATATTATCTTAAATCTCAAAAAAATACAATTCAAAAATAAAAACATAATTACCTTTTGCTGTTTCAAAGAATTAAATTTAAAGGAAGGAATTGCCGATTTAGGGCTGTAGGCTACTCGTTTGATCAAAAACGCGCAATTTCTTTCAGAGTCATTTCAACCCTCTTTTTATTAGCCCTTACATCTGTCATAAAATAGAGAGTGTGTTTTTGTCACTTCTGTTGAGGGCTTAAGTGTATCTCTTGTCCATTCATGAGCGACCCTTAACTCATGTGTGCAAATAAACAAAAGGTCGCTGGATGGAGTGTTTGTTATGTCTGTGACTGTCTTTCCTACAGAAGCATTTTTATCAATATTATGACATATCTCCCTTTAGATATAAAACTAATATTTCTCCTGATTGCAAACGTTGCAAATAGAAATATTTAATATAAAAATAACGGTCTTCAACTAGTCATGTCCTCAAATAACATTTGACGCTTAAAATGATTCTGATCATGATCTTATTGAGGCCGAGTAGTGAACAATAAGAGGCCTCCTCAATGACGAGGCCCTGGACCCGAGCCCAGTTGGCCCATGTCTTAAGTCGTCCCTGCATACAACAGTTACGGTACACACGCATAACCGTGTATATGGCTCATAAACTCTAGAAAGCTTAAAAAGAGGTTACAAAATGAAACAAAAAAATCATTTAATTGGAAGTAAGCTTCTCTTTCACAGTTATATAGATTTCACAAATTGAATCCATACTGGAAATAATACAGCTTACAAGTCCCTGTGGAAGTGAGTCCTCCAGCAACGTTGTTTTCATCTCTTGGATATTTCTGGAAGAAGGTGAATTGCAATTGCCTCTAAAAATCACCTCAAATATGTTTTATACTGTTAAAGTCTTGAGATAAGCAAGCCTATTCCTGAGGCGAATATTCTCCCTACCCAGAAATTCGTCGAACAGATGAAGTCTATGTGGATGGGCATTGTCAATCATAAAAATGATATCATGTTCAACTTCACCCTGGAAAAAACTTTCGTAGGACTTCAAAATTTTTCCCTGTACCTTGAAAAGTCACAAAGTCTCTGTCAAAGACATGGTTATCTAATATGTTAGAATATCTAATATTTTGCAAAAGCAGACTATAAATCCCCTGTTGTCCTTTCGGTCACTATTACTGGTGTTCAAGGAAATGTTAAGGATCCTGATTCCCTCCGGATGAAGGTGAAGCGAATCTCTTCAACCACAACCCAGAAGATAAAACGCATTAATAACTAGCTCGACGTGGACGTCTCTTTTAGCCTAGCTGCTAAGAGCGCTGAAAAAAGAGACCGGTAAACTTTTGTTGAAATTTAATGGTCAAGGATTCAAAATGCCGCTGATACTCCAATATCAACATATTTCTTCCTCCACGAGGTCGAAAACATCAGCTGCCGAAGTGATGATCTAGTGCTTGAACACTAGATGGCAGCTCAGCTTAGAGCAGGCCTGTTCAACCCAAAAGACTTTGAGGGCCGCATTGGAAACGCATTTTATTCCACATCTTATATTCATATATAAAATCCTTCCGATCCCCATTAGAAATATCAAGAACATTCTGCAAAGAATTAAAGCAAAATTATATATTGAATTAAATGTATAGGTACGAAATATAACTTTCCAGCAATTACAACACGATGATAGTGCAAAATTACAAACAATCAAAAGACGCCGAGCAGAGTGTATCTGGAACCATAACCTTCTGCTCCAGATATATTATACTTTCTTCAGACAGACTGGCTACTGCTAATTTGCGTGATTTACACGTCTCTGCCACATACGTTTCCTGCCCACATTTAGAATTGTGCATATCCGGCCTCTTCAGTAATTTCACTAGTTATGTATTCATTGCATATCACCCACGCATGCAAGATGACCGGAGTACTTTTTTAAATAAGCTCAACTTTTTTATTGTTTCTGAGCAAAAACAGAAGAAAAATTATCACAATAGTTGTGTTAATATACTGAGATGTTTCCATTGTAATGGCATGTGATACGGAGGACTCTTGGTAGAATGTTCTTCGATACGTTTATGTACAATAGAAATTTAAATTTTTGTTCCGATGGTTCAGCTCTACGGGACACAGTTTGACACTAGTAGGCCCACAAGCACCGTGGGTTTGGCCAGGCATAGTTTATATGGTTTTTTATTTTGAATGATAATGTAAGCTCATTGCTGATAGATCCTATAAAAATATTTGAGATATGTGATATTTTTTCTGTTTTTCTTTATCTGAAAGTTTTGTTCAATATCTTAAAATGAAACAGCGTTAAAATATACTCATTCCTATAAAATTTTGGGATGTGTAAAGAGTTTCTTTGAAGAATTTTCCATTATAAACCAAATAAATGATCTGAAAAATAACATTCATTAAACTTCTCTCCATAATAGAGTGGAGAACAACAAATATATTTTGACCTAAAAATAAAATATAAGGTGCGGTAATTTTCTCTCTCCCAAAGAAAATAAAGAACTTTATCTCAAATAATTCCGTGGAAAAATAGTTTTTTTTTTAATTTTAAAATTCAGAGCATTCAAAATTTCATATTTTAATAGATTAATTTAATACATGAAACGTGGAAATAAACTTCGTCTTCCAACAGCATGGAAGTTGTTACCAATTCAAAAGATAGTTGTTAACATATGCAAAAAAATGCTACAATTCATCTAGTTGCGGTAATAGATATAAAAATATAAGGGGAAAAAAGAATAAGTGTGTACGCGTGCGTGATAAATTTAATTCCGCCTCTTTTTTTTTTTAATATTTTTACGCCAATCCTTTTAATTTCAACTACTTTAACTACCCATTAAAATCCACATAATCTTGTTTAACTAAAAAACTTCCCAAGCCCAATTTTAACTGCTGAATTAGCACTAATTAAGGAAAATATCATTTCCCTAAATGAATATATAAACTCTAAGCTCGGTTCCATTGTTCTCTTTTTCTAATGACACTTGCAGAGCAGTATCCGCAACTCTACGCGCTGCCATAAAGTGTATAATATCTTACAATTTGTGAATTATTTCACCTTCATCAATAATCATCATGATAAATAGCATTAAGTTTTTAAAAAAAATTAATGCAATTTCTTTCAAAGTAAACAATGAGACATCGACGAACTACATAAAACCAATCAACAGACATGCTTCCTCATATATATATATATATATATATATATATATATAGATTGGTCAGAAAACAAAACTTTTGCCAACATCTGCACTTCTAGCGTCCGTTTCGTTTAACAGATCGAGATGAGTTTTCAAATAGAGTTATTTGGAGATATGCGCTTGAGATTTTGTGAATGGCAACACAGTGGCGCTCACAGTTATGGTTATAGTAACAGAAACTCGAAATTTCCGAATGGTTATACCTACTTTTTCCCGTCGCATAATGTTCAGCGCAGCATGCAGGAAACCTTAAATAGCGTTGTAATGGAACTTATATTCCCAAAGAAAAGACGTATTATCTTCAAACAAAAACAGTTCTTCAGGGCGAATGGAGGAATACTGCATATGACAAAGACAAGACACCAATCACTAATGACAACACATATCAGACAAAATAACGCATTGATTTTGATCAAATATTTTCCTCATAAGTGCCATCACAGGCAATTACGCATTCCATGTGGGAAACGGTGGACAATAAGGCTAAAAGCAATATGGTATGAGGGACGCTTACAGTCTCACGCTTTATTGAATCTCTTAAATCAGACAAAGTTTGTGGATTCCACATGTAAACTCTGATTTTATACATCTCTTCGATCAGAAATCCATAGTAGTCAGATAGCGGAAGCCACGGAAACGAAAATAGCGGCAAATGATGCGATCACCAAAATGCTGTTCTAGGACCCTGGGAACAAATTTAACTGTGCAGCGACTCTCTTCTACTACAACGTTAGAAGTTAAAAGGCCTTACTCAACCAGCCCGATGAGATATCTTTTCGGCCTGATTAGTAGGCCTGTCAACTTCGGACCCCTTGGTCCAGGGTTCGAAACAACGCTGCCGCTTCTCGATCGCCGTAGTGGTGATCCGGACGTGATCATCGCTATTGCTGCCAGATCGCGAAAAAGGTGGTTCAGTCGCCGGGCGTGTTTGCGTCACCGAATCCTGTCGCCGAAGCGATTGGCAATCGGATGCTGAACCACCCTCCTTGTCTTCTTCGATGAAGGCTTCAGCAACATGGAAGTCGACATCTTTAAGCTTCCGACGCATACCCGACGATTACATGATACCTGATCGATTAGGAGGCGTTGGTGACCTTTTCCTGAACTGTAAAGCCTCATCACAACGCGTCTCTGATATGTTGCTGGTAGAATGAACATCGTCCTTGGGTGGAGTGTCAAATTCTTCATCGTCACCCCCATTTCGCCTTGCATCGTCCGAATCCTCCTCATTGGTTTTGGGAGCATCAAAGTAAACATATGGCTCCTCGAGGTGGAGTCGCGCGATGTCGGCTAAGGGGGTGGCAGGCCATTGTCTCTCTAGGGTCGGACTTTCCACTTCATGCTTAATGATATTTCCAACTTTATCATTCGATTCCCATTCTATAGTAGTAACGAAAAGATATCTCATCGGGCTGGTTGAGTAAGACCTTTTAACTTCTAACGTTGTAGTAGAAAAGGGTCGCTGCAATACTCCCCCTCCAGTATCATCGTGATGATACGAAGAGATTGTACAGAAGGTTGCTTTTTTTGATTGCTTGGTTTGTTTCAGATGGTTGTTTTTTTCGATTTTATCAGCCATTACTGCAATTGATATACATCCCCTCCCTGTAGAATTGAGTTTGCTTGGGACAGTTTTCATTTCAAGTCATCGGCTATCTCGTGTTGAGTGGCGGGTCTCGTCGACACGTGCGCCAGAGCCGGGATATCACTAGTCGTGATTTTTGAATGCGTTTTGTCTTAGATGTACAGAGGCAAGTATTTTTGCGTCGGGGCATATGCAATCAGTAGGTATAGGCCGTGCTGCCATCTAGTGCTCAAGCCCTGAGTCACCACTACGGCGATCAAGAAGCGGCAGCGTTGTTTCGAACCCTGGACTAAGGGATCCGAAGTTGACGGGCCTACCAATCAGGCCGAAAAGATATCTCATCGGGCTGGTTGAGAAAGGCCTTTTAACTTCTAACGTTGTAGTAGAAGAGATTCGCTGCAATACTGCCCCTCCAGTATCATCGTGATGATACGAAGAGATTGTACAGAAGGTTGCTTTTTTTGATTGCTTGGTTTGTTCAGATGGTTGTTTTTCGATTTTGTCAGCCATTACTGCAATTGATATACATCCCCTCCCTGTAGAATTGAGTTTTGCTTCGGACAGTTTCCATTTTTTTAAGTCATCGGCTATCTCGTGTTGAGTGGGGAGTGCTCCAAAGCCGGGATATCACTAGTCGTGATTTTTGAATGCGTTAGTATTGCAGCGACTCTCTTCTACTACAAAGTTAGAAGTTAAAAGGCCTTACTCAACCAGCCCGATGAGATATCTTTTCGTCCTGATTGGTAGGCTCGTCAACTTCGGAACCCTTGGTCCAGGGTTCGAAACAACGCTGCCGCTTCTCGATCGCCGTAACTGTATGTGTACGGACACCATTTTGCATCCAAACGATGTCAGTTAGTGCATTTCAGTGAAGCAATTCTATTTTTACATAATTTTGCAGCATGTCTGTAAAGCAAGAGGCTGTAACAGAGTATGTTTCAAAGCCGTTGGTGTTGTTTCTTCAAAATAGGGGCCAAGAACAACTGTGTTTGTAATGCTGCACCACACAGTAATTTTGGCGTCAAACAAAGATACTGCTACTACAGCGTGAGGATTCGTGTTTGCCCAGTGCACACAAAATTTAGGTGTTCACGTTGCCATTTAAATTGAAATGCGCCTCGTCCGCCTAGTGTGCGAAGTGGCAGCCGTTATCAGCATCATATCGTATGATAAATTCACTTGCAAAGTCGATACGTAGTTGTTGGTCTCCCGGCTGCAACATCTGGACACGCTGATACTGGTATAGATACATACAAAGTACAGAACGCGGTAGCTTTTCGATCTCGTTGTGTTTAGTATATCCAACACATAAGCAGTGCCTCTTGCGCTTTGTATGTGCCTTAAAGTTACTGTTCGATACACTTTCGTAACAGCGTCCTCAGAAACAGTTAGACGTCCGGATTGCAGTTTACCAAAAGTGCAGTCCGTATCTTCAAATTTCTTTTCTATGTCACGCAAACCTTGCAAAGTACATGGGCCACATTTTTGGAGATGATTTCGGTGATAAACACGCAAAGCTTCCACAGTATTTGGCCCATTTTGATAATACAGTCTTAACAATTCACCAAGAAATGCCCCAGACACAGTCTTTTCTTCGTCATGTGCGAGCTCACAACTGAAGAATTAGCATGTCCACTTCGCCGGTTTCCTACGCTGAATTTCTGGAGAACAGTGTTCTGAGATTCGGATCTAACCTATGTCATATGCAAATTTTCGATGTGCTCCCAGATCGTGTTTATTAGGCTGGTTGGTAGCTTGGCTTAGCGTCGGATTAAAACTATGCAGAGGGTTGTTGCCTACGGTCTGGGACTCACCCCTAAGGGTGGTTCGGATACATGCCATCACAATTTTGATCCTCCACGGGTGTGATGGCAACCCCGCATTGTTATCCACAGAAGTGTAATTTGTACGGGAACTTGCAGGACATTGCCCACGCTGCGGATTTTAAATATATCAGGTGCCCTTAATGCTCTTTTGCGGAGTGAGCCTCTACCCAGACCCTTCCGGTCTCGAATCCAACGCTTTACCGACTGAGCTATCACTGCCGGTCTTTTGTTAATAGTTTTTCAGAACTGTTTTTTGTACTTGCATAACACGTCTGTTTTAGGAATATAAATTTCATTCCAACGCTATGTAAGGTTTTCGGATGCTTTGAACATTTTTTGAAGGGAAAAAGTAGGCGATGCGTTTCGAAAATTTCGAGTTTCTGTTACTATAACGGTAACCATGAGCACCATTGTGTTGCCATTCACAGAATCTCGAGCACATATATCCAAATAACTGTATTTGAAATCTCATCCCCATCGGTTAAATGGAACGGACGCTAGAAGTGTAGATGTAGGCAAAGTTTTTTTATGACCACCTTGTTTATATATACATACACTCAGATGAGTAAGTTTTTTAAAAACAATTTGTTCTGTTAAAAAAATGCTTGGTAAAAAGTATTTCCGAAATTTTTTTGGGGATTTGTTATATGTTGTTACAATATATATGTACATTATATATATATACAAAACAAATTTTGCTTTTAACAAACCTATTCATCTGAACGTATATAGATATGTATATATATATATATATATATATATATATATTCAGATGAATAGGTTTTTTTAAAGCAAAATTTGTTTTGTTATAAAAATGCTAAAAACGTTTCTTATGTTACAAAGTACCGATTTAAACAATAATCGTTTTTAAGCTCTGACAAAAAAAAACAAACATTTTTCTTAGAATTCATAAGAAACGCTTCGACCTTGTGATTCTTCAGGTATTTCCCATTATATTTATAGCAAAAAAATAAAATTTGTAATTACCAGAGTAGATGTTGGAAGATTTGCTAGACATCCTTTGTAAAAAAAAATCGTATTTTATTACACTGAAATATAGAAAGGTAATAAAATTTCTTTGTTCTGTTTCATGAAGTGCATGTAAAGTGACTTGATGAGTCTATTTTTATCCACAAAAAATAGAGTTGCTTTGAAAGTTAAATATTGATAGTACTGGTGAATATTTTGTTTTAAAGATTTGTACCTTTATATAAATCTCGTGTAAGGAAGGCATAAAATTCCTTTTTTTTTTTTTGACGAACATAGATCAACGAAGCTTTGTATTCTGTAATATTTTTAATTCTTTTTATTTTCATTTAGGGAGAACGTTCTTTGTTTATTTCCTATGCTACTTATGTTTAATGAAGTTAAAATTGATTTTAAATTCTACGGACGGCTACAAAGAGGGGCATTCCTTTAGCCCGAATCTCAAAATAGGAGGTCTGGCAATTAAATAATAAGACTGATGTTTTTATAGAAGAAGCACGGATGCGCCAAACACCAAACACCTGCAGCTGTCTAGTGAGAATCCTTCTCTTTCGAATGCAGTGCTTCTCGTTTCTGTAACAATCTCGTGTACTCGCAGCCTTCGTTTGCATTAGAATTAATTTTTTTTGTTTCGCCGGTAAAATGATAAATGAGCAATTAATTGTTACAAACTTTTACATGAAACTTAGAAAATTCTCTACTGAAACTTAAAAATTTATTGGAAGAAGTGTATGGCAATGAATGCTTATCGCGTGCATGTTTTTTAGTAGTTTAAGCGTTTTCAAGATGGCTCAGAAGACGTTGAAGAGGATTCAATGCTCGGGTTGGCCCTCCACATCAAAAACGATCTGACCGCTGGTTAAGTATTCGTGCGATTGCTGAGACTGTAGAAATTAACACAGAATCCGTACGGAAAATTTTATCACCATACAATGCGGCTGCTTGTTCCACATTCGCTGTCAAGAGGTTTCTAACCGAGTACTTCATCCCAGTGTCAGACCATTCGCCTTATTCACCTGATCTTTAGCCATGCGATTTCTATCTGCTTCCTAAGGTAAAATCAGTATTAAAAGGAACAAGATTTGAGTCCTTTGAAGCTGTGAAAGAGAAAGCGGCACGCGTCTTGAAAGATCTGACTGAAGGCTCCCAGCACTGTTACGAACAGTGGAAGATTCGTATGAAGCACTGTAGGGATAGAGGAGGGGTGTATATTGAAAATGATAATAAGTACTTATGGATGACATCATAATAAAATGTATAACAGAGCGAAATTGAATTTAAAAGAGAGATCTGAAAGAAAGTTATGCTTTTGGTAGAACTGATGGATTGGCGTTCTTCCATTGGAATTTGAAGTCCTGATTTGATTTTAAAAAAAAGTTCCTATTGGTTGTTGCGGGTAGGAGGCTCCTTTGACTGCTATTGGCTCAGCGAATGGAGAAATTGAAAGGTATAAGTAAGTTGGATCAAACATGTCCTGCATGGGCTAACAAGGGAGAAGAATTTGGAAAATGGATTTAAAATAAAGAGAAAAAATTTTATTATAGAACGTAAGAAATTATTTCTACTTTTACAAATTATTTATTCATCCATTCCCTTTAATTTTTGTTTGTTTTTTATCATTTAATTTGCATTACTTTATGACAGAAACCAATATTATGTCCCTTCTGATTACCTTAATATAGTTAAGTAATTTACAGACGGAAATAAATTACTAATTGGATTATTACATTGGTAGATAACGAAGAAATATAAGAAACTAAATATCTATTTATATAGTTTCCCTTTATGTATCATTCTGTAGAACATATCCTATAGAACTATCCTACAGAACATTCATCTATGAATCATCTTGTAATTGCAAGTACCTATAGCAATGTTTCTTGATTGTTTGTACGAAGACCATTACGGAAATTGCCCTTGACTGGTGTAAGAAACGTCACCAGAGACTGTAAGAGTGCTATGAAACAGCAACACGGAGTAACGCGAAATGGCTGTGAGTCTTTTTTAGTAATGAAACTTGTTTTTTTCTTGATGAGGAGGATAACTACACCCGTGTATGAAGACAAAACGTGCAACTTCATGATGGATGATTTATTGTCACTGGTCACATATCGAAACAGCAGGGTGTAAGGGTATGGGGTGAGATTTTGTATAATGCCAAATAACCATTGGTTTTCATCAGAGCCACTTTGACGCCCCAAAGGCACGTTAAAGATGTCCTTCTATCGATGACCATTTCTTTTGTGAACGCCCGTCCAAATCCTCTATTTCAGCAAGACAGCGTTGTGTTTATATCACTTCCATTTCAATAGCTTGTCTCGCAGCCGTAAACACTATGCCGTGGCCAACAGTATCACCAGACCTTATCACTCAAATAAAACTTTAGTACGGCATAGGTTATAAGAAGACTCCAGTGCTACCACAAAATTTGCAAGATCTGCATGACTAACCTCAATCTGTATTAGGTAAATAGAATCAAGACACCGCTGAAAACATCTGCGAATCCCCTTTATGACATGTGGCATAACGAATAAGAAATAACGGCAACCCAATATCATATTGTGAGTTGAAATTATATTTTTGACTAATACATTTTGTCATACCCTGGCTCAGTTTTTAATCATTTCTTATTGGGGAGTACTAACTTACTTTAAAATATCATTTCAATCTGATTATTCCCTCTATTCCTTTTTGACGATGAGTGTAATAGACTATTCCTTCTATTCCTTTTTTTAACGAAACGTGTAAAATTCTACGTGGAGTGATTATTTATTTAAATAAATAAATAATCTGTAATAATCCATATATTAAGAGATTTCAATGAATTAAATTTATCTTCACTTACTATCAAAGACCTGTGTTCGAACAGTTCAGACCAGTATTCTAACTCATAACAGATTTTCTTTCATTTAAAGTCAATATGATAAACATCAATACAAGTTCAAATGGTTGCAACTCATAAATACATTTATTATACATACAGCAACAATTTTAAAATTAATGAATACTATATAGCCTCTCAACTTTAATTTCAATGTGTTAAGTAAAAAGATTATTTTCCATAATTGTGTAGGAGACAAAATATGGAAGTGTTTTGAGTAAGAAAAAAATTAAATGATTCATATAAAAATAGATAACATAATTGAAAGTTCTGCTTTCAATAAGATAGTGAAATCAAGATATGACAATAATTTTTAAGCTGCTTTATTTGAAAAAAAAATCGCACTTTTACAGGACAACTTTATACAAACTAAATATTAACTCATACGTTAAGCGCATGTTCTAAATGCTTGGTTTATAATCTGGGCGAGACTTAAAAAACAACCTCATTAAAAATATTGCTAAGCAATAAACAAGTTTTCTAAGAATTTGCTTAGGACATCCCTCGTAGGAATATAATGTGAAAATTATTTTTCTTGCGAATACTAGTGTGTGTG
>BMAW01019336.1:42219-66777 GCA_019974015.1 Nephila pilipes
TGTGTGTGTGTGTGTGTGTGCGTGCGTGTGTAAAATTTCTAAATGCTTTGAAACAGTAATACCTTAATTTTGAATAAATAGCTCTGTGGGCAAAATTGCTTTTACTATGAATACCCCTAAGTTGTATCAATACAAAAAAGATAGATCCAAAACAAGGCTGATATTTATTTTAGTAGTCAATGTTTGTATAGAAAATTGACGAAAAAACTGCTTTTGGCATGATCATGATTACTACTCAAAGCAGCAAGCATTCCTCTCAGAAAATGTAAACAATGCTGATTGAAAACCAAAGAAAATGTCATGATTTTCTGATGAATAAATATATTAGTCATCAAGCTTAGATATAACACTGTTATTACACGTGCTTATTGCAAACCTTGCTTTTCTATATTTAAACTAAGCACGAACTGTGTGCTTTTTCGAGAAACATTTTCGGAATAATTCACGTAATATTATAATTTATATACTGCATTTCAATGATGTTATTGGCGACTTTTCGCGACATGATTATTTGTAAAATTCAATCTAGGCTTATAACTGTATTTTTATCGAACAAAATTCCTGCATTTCAAGTAATCTTTTATAAGATATATTATTGTTTTACACATTTTAATTATAACTAATTTAACATTCGTATTTAATTAAACTACTTATAAGCCTTTATTCTATGGGTGTATGCGAATTGGGTATTTTCTTTTAACATTTTTATAAAATATAAAACGATAAAATGGATGTTGTTGATATTAAATATTGGTCAATTGACAATAATAATATCTAACCTTATACACTGTGAGATGAGCTACTCGTGAATTTCTTTTTTGACTAACACCGGTGGTTTCTATCTGGTTTTATATTTATGTTCCCAAATTCTTCCCAATCAAATGAAACATGGTGCAAATTAAGTGAATTTAAGAAGTGGAGTGATTCGATAACTAATCAATTCGTATAAAAAGGACTGAGAATAAAAGAAATAAGAATATAAGGGTAAGTTTCGGTGCTAGGAAGGGTGTTAGTGTGACGTGCGCAGAAGTCATCTGGTGTGTATAGTTGATCTAGGGAGATTTGGACTAAACACGGTCAGAACAACTGAGTACTCGAAAGAGATACTCGCATCGTATTCCGGTTAGTTACTCTTTGATTGATTATACATTGATATTATACTTTAATAGAATGCATATGTTGTTAGTATTCGCGGATGGGGATATTAAACTGTTTGAGAGCATCCCCCGTTAGAAGATCAATAAGAACTATAATTTGGAAGATAATTGACTATTTTAATTATATATACATTGTCCGTGCTTGAATTTCAGTCGGAATTTAGATTAGGGTGAACTTTAAAATGACCGACAAAACGGGCAATAAGAAGTCGCCGCAACCATACTCATCAAATATCCTCTTAATGCGAGGACTAAGGTTTAATTGAATCTAACATACAATAGCTCTCATTCTCATTCTTCTGGATCTTTTTTATACCAAAGTAAGGTTCAATTTTTAACAAAATATTTGTAATAAACTTTATTAGAAGAAGTTTTTATTTGCTTAATTTTAAATACGCTGTATTATTGGAACAAAAACTATCACAAATTTAAGGGTTATTTGAATTTGTATTTTTGTATAAGAGCCTTGTGAAATACAATGAAGAATAGTATAGGATTTAATTTAATATCTGTATTTTTAAAAGAGGATTAAAATAGAAGAAATTTGAATATTAATTGTTGCAAAATATTTCGTAAAATGTTTTGCTGAAGTACATAAAAAATCTCCCCTCCCCCTTCCCCGCTTTTTATAAGTTCTTCTAAATTCTATAAGATCTTTATATGATTAGTAGAAAAGACAATTAAGAAAATGTATTTATTTTGTTCAAAACATTGAATAGAAAAGCATTGTTATGAAACCTTAACTCTCATTTGTATATATAATACATTTTTGACTTATGCGTAACAGTTTTCAGTTCATGAAAAAACATTAAATGACTTCTCATTATTTATTCATTTAGCAAATATCAGTTCTATGATACAAAAATTCAGTTTGTTACGCGTGTATATAGTAAGCTATGTTAATTCAAAAACTTTTAAAAAGGAGAAAACAAAAAAATATTATTTTAATTATGATAAAAGGAATGTATATTTTTCGTTTTCTTAAAAATTAAATCATCGCAATCTTTTATAACGCCTCTCTGTTATTCATTTCAGAGGTTAACGTTTTCAAACTAAATAATCACGAAGTTAAAGACTAACCATACAAAGGAATCACTGTCAAATGAAGAGGTAATATAGATTATTATACTCTTTAATTTATTGAAATTCTATCAATTGTGGCGATGCTCTCACTGTCTCCTAACCCTGAAAGCGTTTGTAATCTAGATTCGAATAATAATCATTATCTCGTGCCCACGTACTCATGGTTGAACGAATTTAACAGTAAAAACTGGTGGTTCGAGAGGGCAACTACTACTGCTTCCTGTTAATTATTATCATTTAACTGTTAACTTCAAACTTCAGCATTCAATTTGGCTTCGTTTATGTGTATGAAATTCCTTTTTACTTTTACACCACTTCTGAGATACAGGTGTGGCTATTAAATAACGACTCTGACGCTGTAAGACGGTTTATTTTGATTTCAGACATACTTACATAATATCACCTTCAATATACACCCCTTCTCTACCCCGCTTCATACGTATCTTCCACTGTTCGTAACAATGCTGGAAGCCCTCTGTCAGATCCTTCAGGACGCGTGCTGTTTTCTTTTTCATAGCTTCAAAGGACTCAAATTTTATTCCTTTTAATGCAGATTTCATCTTAGGAAGCAAATAGCAGTCGCATGCCGCGAGATCCGGCGAATAAGGTGTAATACAGTAGTTGTAATGCTGTACTTGGCTAGAAACCTCTTCGCAGACAACGTAGAATGATTTGTTCTTCCACAATTAGTGTATTTTTTTCCTTATTCGTTCACGCAGTTCAGCAAGAACGTGAAGGTAATAATGTTGATTTATAATTTGACCTTTAAATACCCACTGAATGTACACAATCCCATGAATATTGGAAGAAAAACAATCATCATTGCTTTGAATTTTGATTTGCTCATTGGAGCTTTTTTGGCTCTTCCAGTATATGGATTTTCGCTTCATTTCAGGATCACAAGTAAAAAAATCCCACGATTCGTCACACGTTATAATCCTTTCCAATAAATTTCGGTCATTTTCAATCGCTTTCAAAGTGTCAGTACAAACTTTTTTGCGAACTTCTTGTTGTTCAAACGAGAGAATTTTAGGCATCATTTTGGCACACACTTTTTGCATGTTAAAATTGTTACGTAAAACTTACCGAACAGATTCCTTGTTGATTCGAACAGATCAAGAATCAAGCGAAACTTACTTAACCGAAGGTCAAATCAAACCAGATTACTGATTTTTTCAATATTGTCATCCGTTTTTGACGAGGAAGGACGATTTGGGCATGAATCATCTTCATCGTCTTCTCGGCCATCTTGAAAAGGCTTAAACCACTCAAAAATATATGCACACAATAAATATTTATTACCATATATTTTCAATAAATTATAAGTTTCAGTAGCAGGTTTCCAAGTTTCAAGTGAAATTTCATAATTCGTCGTTCAATTATCATTTTTTCGGCGAAACAAAAAAAAAATAGCTCTAATGCAAACGAAGGTTACGGCTATACGGATATGCTTAGAAAAGCAAAAGGAGTTGCATTCGAAAGAGAAGGCTTCACGCTAAACAGCGGTTGGTCGCTAGTGTTTAGCGCACGCGTACTTCTTCTGCAGCAGCGTCATCTTGTTATTTGATATCCACATCTTGTATTAGCAACATTTTACTTATATTTATTTTTACTTTAAGTGAAATTTTCCCTCTTTTAACATTTTCTTAACTTTTGTGGGAAAATTTCAGGCAAAGACCAAATTGTGTTGCATAATAATAACAGCTTCATTCTTTTGTATCTTTATAGCGTTACGTTAGTGAGAAGCGCAATAGTAATAGAGAAACATCTTTTACTAACAATGTTATAATTTATTCCTTCATATCTTTTATCACGCTACATCGGAGACCCAGTATTTTTGAGACTTTTGATATACATTAAAAAAACAAATTTGCCTTTTATCTTAATCATAAGCCTAAACCTTAATTTAAGCAATTTTCTGGTTACAGCGAGTTATTTAAATTTAAAAAATTTAAATTGAAACACTTAATTTTTAATTTAAAATATTTAAATTATTCTTAGAAGAAAACCCACCGCACTTTTATACCTTTCCACCACAGTCTTCAGAAATAATTTTTTGATTAAGATTTTGACAATTTTAACTCCTTATATATTGTAATGTCCCACCCCAAGGTTTATTCTCTCTTCATTACAATTTGGAGCAATTTTTTGATTCGATGTATTATAATTCTCTGATACAAGTTCTTCCATGTTGTTTTTGTTTACAGTTCAACCGAATTCTCGTTCCCTCTCGATCATAAATAAGAGCAACTGGAGAATCGCAGGTTGATTTGACAGATACAGATGAGTAAATATCTTCAAGGGCTCGCTCTAGTTGCGTTTATCGTCATATAACCACATGCGTAGGCAAAGTTTAAAAATCATTACGACTTCTGCACCACATGTGCCACTCTACGTGAAAATTCAATAAGTACGATTATTGGAACGTAATACAAAAACATATATTTTTCCGGAAATGACAGAAAAGTCTTATTTATTATAAGTAGAAAAAGAGAATAATTGGCTGACTTTATCGGTAAATTTGAACAAAATCACCTGCTGAGGGAGTGTTCCAAAAGTTGGTTCTATAGTTACTGGGTGTATATAATTATAGGGTTACATATCCTTCTGAATTTTTTTATCATGTTATTTAGTTATTAAATGTTAAAGCTTAAAATCGAGCTGAAAAGATTTGGTTTAGCAAACAATAGACGGAAAAACATGTGAAACAAATTTTTAACTCAAAATTCCAGCGTTTCTTGAAATCATTTATCGGAACTGGGATTCAGAAGTTAAGGAAGAAATTGGAAGCATTCTCTTTGTTTCATTTCTCAGCTTAATTCATTTCATAATGGAAATGTATGAGCTGCTCTTTTCTACATTTATTTATTTATCGAGAATTTTAGTAAATATATCTGAAACTTGCGTTCAACTAATAAAAATATAGTAGATGGCGCTCCAATGAAATAAAATACTATAATTAAATACTTGGATTTTTTTTTCCAAAGAAAAAATATTTAATTTTTTTATTGTAAGTGTCTGAAGTATTATTCTAAAGTAAAATCTTACTAATAAATGTGTAATAGTTAAAAATATATTCACACTGCTCACTAAATATTTCGGTATATTTCATAAAGATTACTAAAATATTAGATTTAACAATAAACCTTTATTAACAGTACAGATAAAAAAAACAGTGATGCTTTTAAATTATGTTAATTTTGTTAAAATGTATCAATTTCAATAGATAAAATTAATTAATTTGTAATTCTCAACTATTAATAATCCATCAACTAGCTAATACAATAATTACTTGTTGTCTTTCGAAAATGTTTATTACTCACTATTATTATCATCTTTAAAATACATTCAAATAAATAAACAAAATTAGAATCAGAAATACATTATAACCAGTTAAGTAAAATTAGTAATTTTTAATAGTGCATAAACTCAACTCAGATATTGTACAATGGACAAAGGATAATTAGATTTCTTAGCTAAAATAGATGGCTGCGACGGCATAAATTCTTTATGACAGTTCTATTTTCTTGCGTACACAGAACTAATTGTTTAAATAGCTGCAAATGATAAAAACCAGATGCCTCTCTTTTGCTTATTCTGCTGTAATAAGAAGTCCCATTAATTGATGCATTAAAAGATTGCTAAGATAACAAATGACTTTATCAATATGCTGAACGAAGCTACCACGCATATACGTAGTCGCAGCTTATATGATAGACATAATATACACGCGATCACAAAATATTAATGGCAGACGATTAAAACAGAAACTTACTCAGTTAGCAAGGAAGACTGAATCTACAGTTATATAATGTTTTATTATGCAAAAACATTTCTTTTCAATTACGTATACATTACTTCGGACAAATATAATCATATATTACTTCAAATTACGTATATAAATGACGTTTGTAAATGTGCGTGTATAAAAAATATTTTTGTTATTCAATTATTTTTATCATCAATTCTTTTTTTTTTTTTTTGTATTCCAAAGAAAATAATAAATTACGTAATGTGTATCAGTTTGAGAAAAAAAGGAAAAGATGTTTAAGTCTCTCGCATTGCACAGATATTTGAACACATCTTAAAAATGATGAAAAGTTAATAAATCTAACTTTCAAAAATGTTATATTGAAAAATGAAACCTAATTTTAACTCTGAAATGAAATAGGGGGAGGGAAATTCACAAAAAAATTGTGATATTATTTAAGGTTATTCTAATGTTCACATTTTTATTTTACATTGTTTAATGGAAATCAATCAGTTCTTTCGTATCCAAATCAGCATTAAATCATTTTTAATGTCGTGGTTTATGACATTATTATTACTATCAGAAAAATGGAAATCTAAGGAAGAAAGGAGGTTATGCATTTATTTGCTCTGAACTACAGTCATATTAAAATAGAGATTATATCTATGCATACTTAATATGAAACTACTTAACTTTTTACTATCAATTGTAACATCCTTTTAAATGGACTTAATTGTGAACATTTACAAAATAATGAAATGTAAAAAGCGTCTGGAATTATGATCTTTTGGGATTATTTTAAGTATATATATCTTTAATTGATCTTAAATTGTATCTTCTGGAATTCGAAAATTGACCAAATTAATAATAAATAAATATAACAACAAACAATCAGTAATATTTTAATTGAAAATAGGGTTTGGTCATAACGTTTGAATCTCCCTTTAAAAGCCGTTTCAAATTTTCTTTTCAAAGCCTTATGATTCCACTGGGAAATGAAATGAAATAAAAAAATAAATATGTTAATGTAATAAGAAATCCATACATGAATTAAGGTCCTGTGTTTTCTCACAATTTGAAAAACCAACTAGCAAAACAAAAGAATACTTTTTTTTCACAATCATTTCGTTTGCATCACATTCCTCTATTGTCATAAAATGGCTAATTCGAACGCAATATTTTTTGTAAATGAGTAGATGTTACAAATGTGTGTATTTTGTTATACCATCTTCAAATAAGCACACCATTATAGGAAAGATACTAGACATGGTGTTCATCTTCTCACATTCCAAAATATCCAGGACTCCCTCTCTTCATATTATATTTACTCTGTTGTGTTTTTATCTTTCTTTCATTCTCTTTACCTGTAAAATGTTAAGGCCAAGATTTAAGAAACTGTATCGGCATATTAAAGACTTAATAGACAAGTGTTCTGTGAAATTATGTTATGATTTTTATAATCAGCTATAATTACAGCTATTGAAATTATCAACAATATTCATGACAACCCCTTGCAGATCTATGCATATTGGAGCAAATTAGACTAGGGTAAGAAACAGCATCTGTATTAGAATCGTTCAGTATTTAAACTAAAGAAGGATCATAGAGAAAATTAGCTAAAATAAAATATCTCTTCTTTCTGAATTTGAACACACAGGAATCCACTTTCTAGTAAATACTTTTAGCTTGTTAAAAATGAATTTAAAATAGTTTTAAAGTATTTCATTTCCATTATTACGTATTTATATATGTCAGTCACATTGTACTGTGTTTTATGAGGCTCTTTTTTACATTGTAACATTTTTTTTTTCTTCCTTTTTTCATTGTAATATTCATTTATTAGTGGTGAGGAAAAAAAATGATGTCTTGTGGTAAGTTTTTTTCGCCAATAGTATTTAATAAGATAAGCATTAAAACAAATGGGTTAAGCATTAAGGATAAATTATAATGAAACAGAAAATTCGTAGAAACAAGCAAACAGTGGGTTGGTCGCTCAAACACATCGTGAACTTGTCGCCTTCGAAATGCAAACTACATATGAATCAAGTTACAATATCCTGTATTAAAGTCCTTTACAGGAAGCATTCAAGGTATTCTGCTCTGAGTTCTGGGAGTCCTTACGATTTAAAGTTTAAAGGTTCTACAAACGAATACAAAATCTACTTTGGTAACTCAAAAGCGGATACACTACTCACAAGACTTTTGTATAAGGAAATACGAATTTTCTCTCTTGTTTCTGCAATACAATCGCAGCAACTTCGTCCAACATTACTTACTTCATGGATATTTCTCATAAGTAAGAAGATCAAAATTTAGTCTCCTCCCGTCTTTTTAACATGGTTTCAGATAAATGTAATCTAATTAGGTAGATTCAAAAGAAGACACATCGCTCACAAGAATAATGGAATAATGCGTAAAGAGTATGTACAGTATACCCTCACCCATGCACGGTTCACCGTTCACGGCTCCGCATACTCGTGGATTTTGCTTTCAATTTTTTTTTTTTTTTTTTTCATAATTTCGGCATTTTTGTGAATTTCTTAGGCCATTTTTTTTAGCAGAAAACGCTGACATGGACATTTATTAAGTTAATCCCAAAGAGGATCAGAATTTAGTTTATTCCTGTTTTTTTTAACATAGTGTTATGGATTAAGCATTTTTTTTATCTGTAGATGATTAACAACAGTATTATTACTATTAAATTAATATTAAAACACAAAGGAGTTTAATAAATGAAGTAAAATACACTAGTAAAGATATTTAAAAAGAGTTAAAATATATAAATTGATATTTTGACGAAACATTTCCAACATTTTTGAAAATTTTTATAAATACTATCAATGTGTTATCTAAAATCTTTACTTTTAAAAGAAATGCATTTAAAATTATCATGTTAATGTATTTTTTCAAAATCATACACAACTAATCTAACTACCATTATTGTGATTTACTCAAAACAATAGCAGATAAAAATCATATCTCAAAATAGATACAGTTTATTCAGAGTATGTCTGAGGAAAATTGGATTTCAAAAAATATTTGAAGAATACTTTAGTTTCAATAATATTCAGTCGGTATAATCTAAAATTTAAATATTATAAATTTATTCGTGATATTATTTATTCGATATGACTATGATTGAAAATATGACGCTATGATATTTAAACAAATACAGATGTACTTTTAGATTTTTCGAAGTTTCTAGCATTAGTACTAGACAAAAAACAATAAAATAAGTAAACCAAATTTCAAATATTAATCTCTAACAGATTTTTTTGCATTTCCTTTTCTTATTTGTGATTTCGCATCTTGAATTTTAACAAGCAAAAAAATTTAACTTTCCTTCTTTCTTTAAGAAATAACTTTTGGGATTTATTTGCAAAAAAATATTATTTTGTTCACTGTTTATGATTTTAGCGAATATCTGATCTTTAAATTTTCTATGAAAAAACAGTTTTGATAATTTAAAATATCTAAGATCTTTAAAAACATTTACCTATGTATTCAAAGATATTAAATATTCTCAAAGTATTATTGGAGGATAAATACGCATTTTCTGAGGATATTTTTCAAAAACAACATTTTAGCAAAACTTTTTTGATAATTTTAAAGGTATTAAGTCATATTATGTTTTCAAACTTATCATCCATAATTTGAATTAATTATTAGTAACTATTTTAAACAAAATAATTTATTTTAAAAATTATTTACTCTCTCTCGTGAGGAAACACCGTGCCAAAATATTATTTCTTACTATAATTAATTTTTCTTATTTCTCGCACATTAAAGACGTTAATATTTTTTTCATCTACATATGAACTTTTTTTGAAATAATGATATAAGAAAGTAATCTTTTAATTACTTCCTTATAACTATTTAAATTAAAACTAACAGTAAAAGAAAGAAAGATAAGAAAATAATGGAGAGGGCTCTATTCATTTGAGAAAAGAAGAGCTATTTAAGCAATTTAAGTATCAATACAATACGTACAGTGCAATCAAATATACATTTATTGTATTGATAGTACAATGAATAGCTGATCAATTATTTTCATTGGTTTTCCTATAATACTATGAACAGATAGTCAAGTATCGATAAATGTATTAATTATGCTATTAATAGTACTATTAAAATTCAGTAATTATTCATTGTATTCAAGTTTTCTTCTTCTCAGATCATACATTTCACAAATTTGACTTTGTCTCATCTTAATCAGTGCAAATAAAAAGATGCCTATTGCTTTTATATATATATATGTGGCGGCTGCCTACGTCAACTTGTGACGTCATTTTTGTCTGCGGAATTGCGAGCCGTTTTAAAGAAAGGGAGGAAGCGATCTTTTGTAGACACACTTGCTTCGCAGATTCCAGACCTGTGAAGGTCGAGTTGCATAGTTGAAATGTTAAAAGTTGTTCTCGTTAAGTTTTAAATAAATTGTTAGTTCTTCTTGTTTTTAGTCTTTTGTAGTTATTTATTTATTTGTATAGCTTACACCTTCTGATTGGATGTTATGGGAAAGGAAGGTTTTAGCAACACCACGTTCCTATAAGCTGGTGACCCGTTCTGGAACAAGATCGAATACTCCCGGAAAGGCTAATTGGACGCTGAGGAAATAGGAAGCAAGTTGTCAAGATATGCTAACCGTCGGAAACTCACTGACACCTGTGAATTGGTAACGTCCCTATCTATGGTTCGAACCTCTGAGGCAGGAATTTGGTCGGTAAAATTTTTATTTTTTTGCCGCTTTGAGATGTTGATTTAGTTACATCTAGCTCTTACACCAGTGCGCTTTACATACATACATTCTCAATAACTCCTCTTGCGCCAATAAACTTCACGATCACTCACTCATTATCCCACTAGCTCAGATAGAGATGTCGCTTGAAGGTAATGATACTAAAAGTGAAGGAGCTGTAGGTCCAAATAATGGTTGAGAAAAAGTAACTGTTAAGGTCCCTAGTTTTTGGCCCCGTAATGTAAAGCTATTTTTTATGCAGCTTGAAGCTAGTTTTAGGTTAGCTGGCATTACGGTTGAGCAAACAAAATTCGACCACCTAGTTGCTTCATTAGACCCTGAAACTCTTTCACATGCTACAGATATAGTGTGTGAACCACCCCCATGTCCATATACGGCTCTTAAAGTTCGTTTACTAGAGCAGTTTGAAGTATCGCAAAACCGGAAAGTTAAAACTCTAATTGAGGATTTGGAACTAGGTGATAGATCCCCGTCTTTATTGCTTAGACAGATGCGAGAATTGAGTGAGAACCATGTAGACGAATCTTTTCTTAAAAACATCTGGATGAGGCGTTTACCACCGCAATTTCAAGCCGTTCTAGCTGTTAGTTCAGAGAAACTAAACAAGTTAGCGGAAATGGCGGACAAAATTATTGAATTTTCACAGGGCAGTATAAACTCCGTTTCTGATGGTAATTCGAGTACTGATCACGTTAGTCGTCGGGATGAGCAATTGTTTAAGATGCAACAACAGTTAGATGAACTCTCGAGATTAGTTAGGTCGGGTTCAAGACATGCATCCCCAAATCCACAACGTAGACGAAGTACATCGGTATCTAGAGCTAGTGCTAAGAAACGGGAAGGTTGGCTGTGCTGGTACCATTTTAAATATCGGGAAAAGGCAAAACGTTGCATACCTCCATGTGCATTTAAAAAGAAACTCGAATCACTCACAGGAGTAGCGATGTCTTCTGTTTTAAGAGGTGAAAGTCGCAGGCTTTTTGTTAATGATGTAAACAACCATACCGGTTTTCTTGTTGATACTGGTAGTGATGTTTCCTGTTATCCTAAAGCGTATGTAACTAAAAGTATTGGGAAAACTGATTTCTTTTTATACGCAGCTAATGGATCCAAAATCACAACTTTTGGTTCTAAGTTACTGACACTTGATTTAGGTTTAAGACGTAATTTTCAATGGCCTTTCATTGTCGCTGAGGTTACTAAGCCTATTATCGGTGCGGACTTTTTGGAGCATTTTGGTTTGCTGGTTGATTTGAAAAAACGCTGTTTGGTTGATCCTTTGACTGATTTAAAAGCTAGAGGCAAAACTACTTTAAGTAATGTCCCAGTGGTAAAAACCATTGTCGGGAATTCCGAATACTTGGATCTTTTGCGTAAGTTTAAGGAGATTACTCAGTTGAACGTTTCCCCTAAGAATACAACTAAGCACGATACTGTGCATTTCATCCCTACAGTTGGACCCCCCGTTTGTGCAAAAGCTCGTCGGTTAAATCCAGCTCAATTGAAAATCGCAAAACAAGAATTTGAGTATATGATGGAGAGAGGTATTTGCAGGCCATCGAAAAGTAATTGATCTAGTCCCTTGCATATGGTTCCCAAAGGATCATCAGATTGGAGACCTACGGGAGATTACAGGGCTTTAAACCGTATCACAGTACCTGATAAATACCCTATTCCTCACATTCAAGATTGCATGTATATGTTAAAAGGAAAGAAGGTATTTTCAAAAATAGATTTGGTACGTGCTTATCACCAAATACCAGTGCACCCTCCAGATATACCCAAAACTGCCATTATTACCCCTTTCGGACTTTTCGAATTTCCATTTTTAAACTTTGGTCTTTGTTCTGCCGCGCAAACTTTCCAAAGGTTCATTAATGAAGTTTTGAGAGGACTAGATTATTGTTTCCCCTACTTGGATGACATCCTAATTGCCAGTGAAAATCATATCGAGCACAAAATACATTTGGAAGAAGTTTTCACACGATTTAAAAATTATGGTATCGTGTTGAACGAGTCCAAATGCGACTTTGGGAAAGACACAATAGATTTTCTTGGGCATACAATTAATGATAAAGGATGTACCCCTCATAGTGAAAAGGTTCAAGCAATAGTAAAATTCTCAAAACCCGTTACTATTTCTGACTTGCGTCGGTTTTTAGGCATGGTAAACTATTATCATAGGTTTATCCCAAACATCGCATCTATTTTGTCACTGTTGAATCAACTGTTAATGGGTGCGAAAAAACGTGACAAAAGGGAGGTTCAGTGGAATCCGGAAAGGGAGAAAAGCTTTGAAGAGATTAAAACAGCTATGGCAAATGCAACGCTTTTATACCATCCTTCAGTAGATGCAAAATTAGCGTTAGTTACAGATTGCAGTGATTTTGCTATGGGAGGAGTCCTGCAAGAAATTTCTTCTGATGGTCCTAGACCTCTTGGATTCTTTTCAAAGAAATTATCTTCTGCACAATGTAAATATTCTACTTACGACAGAGAATTATTGGCAGCTTATAGTGCAATACAACACTTTCGACATCTGTTAGAAGCTCGTATTTTTACTTTATACGTAGATCATAAACCTCTTATCTTCGCGTTTTCACAGAAACATGAAAAGGCCCCTCCCAGACGTTTGAGACATCTAGATTTCATTTCACAATTCACTACAGACATTAGGTACTTACCAGGTAAGGGTAATGTTGTAGCTGACACTTTATCGAGGATTAATGAGATACACTTTTCCTCACTGTCTGATTTGGAATCATGGTCAAAGTTTCAGGAAATAGACGAGGAATTGAAATCAATTTTAGAAGGTAGAATGGAATTCAGCGGTAAGCTGATAAAAATTCAAATGCCTGTTGGCGCTAAATCATTATACGCGAACTCTACAGGCGTTAACAGATTCTATATTCCTCATCAGTTGAGACGCAAAGTTTTTAATGAGTTACATAGTTTGTCTCACCCAGGGATACGCGCTACTAAACACCTCATAGCATCTAAATATGTTTGGCCAGGTATGAATAGGGATATCGGCATGTGGTGCAAAACTTGCATCGATTGTCAGCAGTCTAAGGTACACTTAAACACCTGGGTTTCTCGATTCGGCACGCCTCAGAGGTTCACTTGTGATAGGTGCATAGGAACATCTGATGAGCCAGTGGAGCAGGATTTCAACATCCAACAAGATCCGCCAGCATATCCAACAAGATCTGGCAGGAGAGTAAGGTTTCGTCTCTCTTCGTGAGACTGGAGGGGGAGTCATGTGGCGGCTACCTACGTCAACTTGTGACGTCATTTTTGTCTGCGGAATTGCGAGCCGTTTTAAAGAAAAGGAGGAAGCGATCTTTTGTAGACACACTTGCTTCGCAGATACCAGACCTGTGAAAGTCGAGTTGCATAGTTGAAATGTTAAAAGTTGTTCTCGTTAAGTTTTAAATAAAATGTTAGTTCTTCTTGTTTTTAGTCTTTCATAGTTATTTATTTATTTGTACAGCCTACACCTTCTGATTGGATGTTATGGGAAAGGAAGGTTTTAGCAACACCACGTTCCTATATATATATATATATATGTGTGTGTGTGTGTGTGTGTGTAAGAGGTATGAGTCTTGCAAGACACCTCCTAATGCTTCGGCGTCTGGGGAGACAGGGGGTCGGCCTAAGGGAAAATATCTGCAAAAGCTGCTATGTACAAGTTGACATAATTTAAATAAATAGTTCTTTCGAGAAAGATAGATAACTACACAACTTTATCGCATATCGGCGAAGGGCATTGGAACGTGCGCTGGTGTTCGGAGTCCAGCTACATCGGGAGAAGATGGGGGAAAGAAGAGGAGAAGGAGAACTAATTGTTTCTCAGAATTGTTCAAGAATAAAGGGCGCTGCGTGAGCTATCACGGCAGAAGAGGGAGAATTTTACCATACAATTGCCGATCACGTGGTATAGGATGAACGGGATATTGAGGGATATTTATGACGTATATCAGTCTAGTGGGGGATAATTTCCGATGTGTTTAAAAATTGACAAAAGTTTATTCAACAGATTTTACGAGCGCGTGATCTAATAAATTAAAGAATAATTTAGAATTGAATCAGAAAATAGGAATGAACTCATTATTTTTGCGTTTAAGAATGGAAAAGAAATTAAGTTAATTTTATGTGAGATCATCACACACACATACATATATATATATATATATGATACAACTTAGCGACACATTATTAGTGGTATTCATCATAATAAGGCAGTCGTTATTAGTAATTAATATTTGATTTTATTGAGCGATTCTGGAAACATTTTTTTTAAAATTGTTCAAATTGTGACTAAATGAAGCGCACGATATTGTGTGGCTATCCCAGCGTGTCAGCAGAGAAAGAGAATGTCAGATCGAACCTGCTGATATATGCTAAGGAGAAAAAGAGGGTTCACGAAAAAATTTTGCTGACAAAGGGGTTTTAAAATGGGGCTTTGATACATCTGTTAAACATAACATGCGAGATTTCAAAGAGGAATTTAGTCCAGTTTAAAGTAGTAGAAAAGATTTGGCGCTTGGAATAATTAAATAAAAAGGAAGAGGATAAATTTAATTTATCATTAAAATTTCCTCAATCTACAGGAATCGTACAACTTGGCCAGAGTTATTGACGACCCAGCAAAGATGGAATTTCATTATTTTATTTATTTATTTTTAATTTCTGAGCAATTATTTGACTGTTGGTCATGGCATATTGTATCAATATTATATAAGTAGAAAATAGATATTGTTATTAAAATTTGTTTTAAATTTTCAAATTCATTTTGACGTTCATCCGTCCAATTAATTTGCACATCTTTTTCAACAACTGAGTGAAAAGATATCGAAAAGCTTAACATATTTAGAAATAAACTTGTTGTATACATTTAATGAAACTTTGAGCCTTTGACGTTTTTTTCCATTATTTGGTGGTTTCAACTCTTATCAATAGTTTCATTATTAAAATTATGAACAGAAAAAGTTAATTTTAGTTTGAGAAGAAAATGCAATTGGTTAATTTTAGTTTAATGTTTTCCTTTTTACAAATATAAATTGTTTGAATATAGTTCGAATGTTCTTTTTCTAAAGAAGTGCACACAACGATGTCATCAAAATAGCTGAAAGAAAAATAAATTTTGTGTTAAGATGAAATTCTTTAAACTCATCTATTGAAAATAGCAGAGACTACTGAAATGCCAAATGATTATCTGCACCATTAATCATTTGGCATTTCAGTATAAGCCAAAACTGGACCAGAAAGAAAAATGTTAAGTCTTTTGGATAAATGGGTACATGCTAATATCCTGAAGTTTAATCTAAGGAGGAGAATTTTTTTTGCTTGAGATAATTTATCCAGTAAACTATCCAAGAAAGGCAATGGTTCTATATCTGATTGACATGGAACTAACATTCTGAAATCTATGCATAGTCTTTTTTTTTCCTTTCATCACGTTTAAATGCTAAGGTTTCTGGTATTGAAAAATGACTATTTCTTCCTTTCAACCCTGCTCTCAGTAATTTCTCAATTTGACTCTTAATTTCTTTTTCTTTAGTAGGAAAACGATAAAGTCTCAAATTAACTGGCAAGTTAATCTGAGACCTTACCAAGAGCTGAATTCTTGAGGCTCACCTCTGACTTGACCTTCATCACACGTGTCTTTAGAAAATATTGAATTGCAACTTTGGATAACTTTCTTTGCTAACATATATTCCCTATGATAATCTAATGAAGAAAAGTGTGACCTTCAGTGGCCTGAGAATGATGGAAATTTAACATTTATTTCTCTATTTATATGACCAGATGGGTGCCTCATTAGTTTAATGAGAATACATTTGTTCAATATATTCGACGTATGGACATGGCTACTTGCTCGGTACAAAAACGAATCCAACTTGGACAAGTTGTTTCCTTCCTTACAAATTTTTTTGCAGGAAAAAAATGTGTATAACTGTGTCATATGTTGACCAAGCACTGCCTGAGTTCTTCCCCACTAAAGATAAGGCATTTTTTAAAAATGGTATTTACAATTTGCCATCACGCTGGTAAGAGGACATAAGTAATGATGAAATTATAACGCACTGTAAGTATTATATATAACATATGTATTCAGAAGGTACGTTTCAGGCCATGTAAATGATTAAAAATGCAGCGGGTGAATGCGCATTGCGTAATGCCACCAGAGGGCGTTGAACTTCGTTATCCTTGGATTACAAAACAGGTAAACGGAGCCTATTTGTATGTTTTTAATCAGTTGCAGAGGGACGCTTTTTAACTATAAATTCCATTACGCCGCCGTCGGAGACAATATGAGCAGCTGTCAGATGTTCGAAAGGGAAAGAATCATAGGGATGATGGAAATCGGGTGGTCAGCTCGGTGAGTAGCTCTCCACCTAGGCCGTTCTGACTTTATTGTGAGGAATTGTTGGAACCAGTGGACAAGAGAAGAGGTCTGTTACACGACAACCAGGCTCAAGACGCCCTCGACAGGTCAATAGTCGAGAAGGCGTCACATTACACGACACGCACGCATAGTGCCCTCTGTCTTTTTGTCCACCATCTTTACACAGGCAGCGCCTTCACTACGGGCCTCTGTGTCAGTCGGTACCATCACAAGGCGTCTGACTGAAGGACATTTGCTATCGCCCCCCCCCAATAATGTGTGCTGCCATTGACGCCCGCTCACCGTCGCTTCCGTTTGAAGTGGTGTTACGCTCGAAGAGATTGGACTACAACCTAATGGAATCAGGTCGTTATTAGAGACAAATCCAGATTTAATACGGGCAGTGATAACATTCATGTGCGTGTGTGGAGGATCCTTGTTGAATGTCTCAATCCGGTCTTCGCTATACACCGCTCCCACACCTGGTATGGAGTGCCAAAGCATACGACACACGATCACCCCTAATATTGATCCACTGCACCATGACAACCCAATGGTACGTTCGAAATATTATTCAGCCAAATGTGTTTTCCCTCATGCAGGGATACAAGGAGCCATTTTTCAACAGAAAAATACTCACCAACACACAACAAGGGTTTCACAGGACTATCTCCGCTATATTTCTACCTTTCCCTGGCCTGCTCCTTAGATTTGTCACCTATTGAGCATATCTGGGATCATTTAGGAAGGCAAGTTGGACAGATTTGGTAGGAGTAAAGGCGCGCTTACAGAAACTGTGGAACGAGATGTCGCAAGACCTCATACCGGACTTGTATTCCTCTATGCCCAACCGTATCACATCATGCATTCATGCTAGAGGTGGCCCAAAGGAGTACTAAAACCTCCATTCATTTGTAATTTTTTCTACAATAAATTATCATTTTGCTTTGATTTTGTAATCACTTTCTTACATCAACGTTGTACTTACGTATGTAACATTTTGTTTTATTCTGACTACTCTTTCTTTGTGTGCAGATTCTTATGGCTATAAGTGTATGAATGTATGCATATATATATCACCCGTGGTTTCGTGGTTCACTCAGCAAGTGTCAATAGATAAAAAGGAGAACTTCAGATTATGCAGACTACTCTTATACTCAGAGAAGAAACGAGAGTTCCCCTTAATAATTTTGTCATGTCAGCAATTCTAAAGGGGCTCGGGATGTTCTTTGACTCACGCAAATCCAGAGAGGAAATCAGTATATTTAAAAGAGGAAGGAAAGGATCCGTGTTATGAAATTGAATAAATAAATAAAGATGATAAGTTCATTTATCATGAGATGCACGCACACACACAGATATATACCAACTCATCCCTCAATAACGCAAGTTTCGAACTTTTGAAAAAATACAATGTTGCGTGGAAAAAACAATAAATTATGAGTATATTTAACCATCCGGACATATATAAATACAGAAGATATTTCATATGCATTTAAGAGTTTGCCTAAGATATAATACCAGTTTGTATAGCGGTTTACTGAAAATCTTTTAAAAGTTCCTTCAGACATAATAAAACGCGGATTAAGATAATTTATGGAGAGTCGGGTGGAATCAAAATCCTTCATTGCCATTCTTTTCAATAAAATTTGTGCAAAGGAGAATTCAGCCATCGTCACGAAAATCGTGCATTGAGAATTATTTAATCAAGATATTTATATATGCATACATTTTCATGTTTTCTATTATTTTGTGTATTCGAATATAAAATTATATTTAGTTGTATTCAGGGCAGGAATTATCTTGTTTGTTTGTTTGTTAGCTTGTCTGATTGGTAGAGATTTCCATGCAAATTTTTAACTTCCTATAAATTTCCAATTTTCCTGGCTAAAGACCACCATAACTTTTTGAAAGAGCAATGGATATCTACTCATAATTAAGTAGATATATACGTTTCTTTTGTCAATTGTTAGGTTGTGTCTCAATTCTTTGGTTGTTTGTACATTTTCAGGTTGATATGTTTCCTTGAATACTTACTATTCAACTAATTCATTCGCTTATTGATTATTCATTGTCCTGTTAATTCGTTTGCAGTTTAGTCTATTTGTTAAGTGGTTGCCAAATGATCATGGTCGAGAGCTTACGCTTGGCGTTCTTTCCATTGAATCGTGGGTTCGTGTCCTGATTCCAACTAAAATTCTTACATGTAGTGGTCCTGATGCACATTAAACCTGTCAAGGCACAGTGTCCTTACGTTGGTGAGATGTGGAAGTTTGGATAGTGAAGTGTCAACTCATGTGTCATCCTCCTCATTTGGCTGAGGTTCAAAATTATGATGTCCGTAACCAATAGTCCTTGTGTCGTTTCTAAGATTGAAGCTAATAATAAATAATAAATCAATAAAAAGTAAGTTTGTTGGTTTAGTTTGCTTCTCCAATGGCTTTTATTTAAACTAAGTTTCAGTTCTTATTGTATGTTATTTAAGATGGTCAGAAAGCAGTTTTGAAAATAACACAAAAATGAAAAAAAAATTATCCTCAAGTTATCATTTAAGGTAATTCATCTGTAAAAAAATATGTGAAAATAGCTAATTTGTATATCAGATTTAGGATAGTTAGAAAATAAGACGTAAAAATAAAAAGGTAAGCGGATCTTCAAGTTACATTTTAAGGTAACTCGTCTAAAGAAACTTGAAAAAAAAAAATTGAAAAAAGTAGAGAAACTACCTAAGATTGGATTACGGATAGTTAGAAAGCAGTTTAGAAAATAAGGCGTAAAAATAAAAATGGAAGCAGATCTTCAAGTTATATTTTCAGGTAACTCGTCTAAAAAAACATGAGAAAACTAGAGAAACTGCCTGAGATTGGATTAAAGATGGTTAGAAAGGAGTTTAGAATAAAAGGCAAATAATAATAATAATAAATAATGAAATAAATAGATAAAAATAAAAAAAATAAAAAGAACATGATCTTTAAATGGTATTTTTAATGTAACTCGTCTTTCGAAAAAATTGGGCAATTCCAATGGAATCAACTTAATCCCAGTGAAGTACTTACCCTTTTATATTTAAAGTATTATTCAAAAAAGGAAAAAAAAATAGAACCGTAAAATATTCGTTTAAAATGAAAAAAAAACATTTTTTGAACATCTACGAAATTTTTTTACTTTTTTTTTTTTTTTTTTTTTTTTTTCATTACAAATATATACATATATTAATTTTGAATTTTATTTGTTTCTTCATATTTCTTGAGGCATAGGTTTTGCATAAATCTATTTAAGAAGGAAAATGTCTATTAAAAGTTGTCATGATAACTCCGCCGATACAATGAATATCTATGGAAAGTACGCAGTTATTTTGGAAATAATAGAAAATGTAGCTGCTTTATAAAATTTGAATTTTCACAGTTCTTTTGGATTTGGAAATAAAACCAATCAAATAATTCTACAGAATAAATGAAAGAAAAAAGTTGTAGTGCCAGTAAACAACAAAAAAAAGAAAGGCATTAGGGTATAGTTATTATAAATAATGAGTTAAAAAATTGTCTTAGTTAAAAACAAAACTGAATAGAGTTCTTTAAGCTAGTTCTGAGCAAAAAATTCTATTCCTTTATTGAGTTTAAATTAAGACAATTTACGTTTTTTTCAAATTTATTTGCGCAGTACCGTAAATCAACATAATTCAGAGATTGTGCTTCAAATTGCACTATATACTGTCGATTTTTTTTCTACTATATGTGTGTCGATTTAATTTTGTTCATTACCGCATACAGTCAGGAAGTAACGCTGGATGCAATATAATTATCATTAAGTAATTTAATGTTAATCATCCTAATATTTTGGTTAAAATTCCGATTTAAAAAAAATTAGAAAAAAAAGCTTTATCATTAGGTTAGTTTCTATGTTATTATTTATTGTTTAATATTTATTTTCGATCCGCAATAAGAAATATTTTCTGAAAAAAAGGATTTCATTCTTAATACCTTCACTAGATGGCGCTTTATTGGACACGAAATACAAATTGTGATGCTCATCTTTTAAAAATACTCATCTTCAGTAGTGAAACCATTACTTCCACATCTTTGAATGAAGTCTCATCAATCGGAATAATTTCCTATTTCCAAAGGAAAGTTCTGTCTATTCAAAAATATTTTCTAAAGAAATTTTCTCTTGAAACAGAGAAGAAAAATTTAAATCGTTCAGTATCAATAAGGTAGGAGTTTCATGTATTTTTCTCTGTTTATTGGTATTAATATTATACATTATTTCTCTTTACATTTTTGTCGCATTGATCAACGTGTGTGAAACCTATTATTGGGGGATTGGATATACTTAAAAAAAAAGATTTATACGGTTTATGGTTAATTAACTATAATATATATATTTCCTATAATTTGTGCTGAAAGGTGTTGGATTTCTATAATGTTTCATGATCGAGTATTTTTATTTATATTATTTTGTCAATATTTAAAATTTCATAATCCTTCAGTAATCTTTCGGAAGTTATACTATATTTATTTATATGCGTTTTATGGAATGTGTTTCTAACAACGAATTGCTACTGAAAAATACATTTTTGACAAAAATGAATAACTGAAAAATAACATTTTAATTCTAAAGTCAATTCAATTTATTATGTATTTAAAAAAATGTATCAGAGATACTCTGTATTTATGATTGTATGTGTTTCATTATTAGAATTGATGTTACATATCTAGCATATGAAACTCAACAGACTAAATAAACATTAACAAACGTAACAAAAAACAAGTTTCTTACAGGAAACGCAGATTTATCTTGAAAACAACAGTTTGAAAAAGGAACTAAAATTATAATAAGATGATTATTGTAATCAGTAAATGATTAACATTGTATTTTATTATTGATCGCCAAAATTAAATTACAAAATTTTAACGAAGCCGCTTGTTAGTGTGTATATATATACATACACACACACACACACACACATATATATATATATATATATATATATATATATATATATATATATATAATAAAGTCTGTACTGTCAAATTCTTAAATATATGCTGATAAAAATATGTAAAAATATTGATTCCTGATTTTTTTTTTTTTTTTTTTTTTTTTTTGAAAGGTTAAATTAGATTTTTGACTGAGTGAGGATTTTAAAAATGATTCTTAATATCTTTTTGTTCTTAAAAATGATTAAAATACTTGCACTATATTTCAGAATTTAGAAGAATCATTTATATAGAACGCTATTAGTTTATATTCTCTATTAGAAATATAGCATAAACAAGTATTTTTCACATTGCATAAGCCCTTTCTAAAATATTTCGAAACATCCCAATTACTTTTTAAAGACAATTAAATAAATATATTTATCAAATAAAAAATATGTTGTTCTGTAAAGTAATAAATGCCTGTTTTCAAAACTTGGTCAAATATTCTAAACTTCCTTTAGGTTTAAATTTTCTACAAAGTTTCGTATCTGATCTAAAATAAGTCAATACAGCATTTTCTATAAAAATATGTTTTGCTTTTACAACAAATTAATAAAATAATTGTGGGTGGTTCACTTTTCTTTTCATCAATACATCACTGTAACACTTTTAATAATACAACCTTATTATATTCACACTTCTTCAAATTGTAGCTTTTGTTTGGGATATGCAAACCCTTAGAATAATATAAAGAATTTGAAATTGATTTCACGTTTTTCCTTTATTGCCTAACTCCAAAACTTTAATTGTTAATTCCGCAAAAGAAGAATAATCACTAATAGTATTTTTCTATTTAGAATAGTAAATGAGGTAGCAACCTGTTTTTTTGTAATAAAATAGTTACTTAAATTTTCTTTAGACTTTTAACGTATTGAAAAGGACACTATTCTAATGAAAACAGCTTTCCGAGTTATGTCGGAAAATATACGTATAATAACTGTTGATTTTGCTACCAAATTGGTAACAATTTGCAAATTAAAACATACCACAAAAAACATATATGAGAAAAATATTTCTAAAAGTAGAAATCTTTGAATATTGACGTTATTCAATGAAATTTACATGATACAAGTTTCAAACAGCGCTGTTGTGTTATGATGGAAAATCTAGTGAATACTAATTATGTATGAAAGGAACGATTCTGAAATTGTTTCAAAATTATACAGAATATCTCAAGATTTTCCAACAGGTATGCGTTTCGTTAAAGAAACAAAAAAAACAAAAAAAATGAATACCGTAATTCCGTTTACATCCATTTTTACAATTTCCCGTTCAAAACAATTAAGTTTTGGGGTACATTTTATTCTGATTCGTATTCGTTATTCAAAAAGTTAATCCGGTTTGTAGGTCGTTATCAACGAGTAAATTGCAGAAAAAGTTTAAAAGTCACTATGAAATAACCAGAGTAAGCATTAAAGATTTTACACAGGATTAATAATAATCTTAAAAGAAAACAACCTGAACTCATGTCAGAAAGATGATTTGATCACAACGATTATTATTTCGAATAAAATTCGAACAGTGAATCAAGCTGCACACACAACATATCCAAACACTTTACGTTAGCTACGAGACTTCTATGAATGACTCGTCTGGGCCGAATAATATTTTTATAATCCTATAATAGACATTCATTTTAAAATTCTTCCCTTGAATAGCATTTTTGAGATCCTTGCGATTTGACTTATAAATCATTGTAATGCAAAAGAGGAAAGAAACATGAGATTATTGGATTCAACCTTTCGATTTTGATAAAAGGTCCTTTAGTCTACATACTATTTTTCAATTTTAACAATCTTTAAAATGCTGCTTGTTATGATGATGAGCTATAGTTAAAATTTTGGTAAGTAAATTATCTATTTTGATGTTAACTTACTCTAAAAATTATATGAAAAATTTTGGTGCTCATAACATCATTCTTGTGTGAAACTACCGTAATGCGATTGCAATAAAGCAACTACAGAGAACTTAAGCCTTTTCTCAAAAATGGAATTTCCTTCTCTAAAAAGGATTAAAATTTTAAAAAATTTAAATAAAAATATATAATCATACGATTTCAAGGAAACGAAACCTGTTTTTATTTATATATCATTACAGCTCTTTAAATGTGACAGAATTAAATTGTAGGAAAAGGAGTCTGGTATGTCAGAATTACAAATATTTTACGAGATCTATTTTTTTTAAAAAATTAATTGTTCCAGTTTTGATGCATTGGAATATCATGGAAACCAAGATCAACCAGGGTAACTTTTTTTAAAATGTATTAACTGTTTTCACTCTAATAAGTTCACATATATAATTGTAAACAATAAAATTATTCCTGTCTGTTTCATAGCTCTTAAAATTCAAATTCTAAAGTTTCTCAATAATATATATCAATATAACATATCTATCAATAAAAGAATAACTAATGTACATAAATGTAAGCTATATATATATAT